>JAVSBS010012208.1:0-91370 GCA_033124195.1 Coracias cyanogaster
TGAGCTCAGGAAGTTCCATCTAAACATGAGGAGGAACTTCTTTACTTTGAGGGTGGCAGAGCACTGGAACAGACTGCGCAGAGATGTGGTAGACTTTTCATCTCTGGAGACATTCAAAACCCACCTGGATCCTTCCTGTGTAGCCTGCTCTAGGTGGCCCTGCTCTGGCAGGGGGTTTGGACTAGATGATCTCCAGAGGTTTCTTCCAGCCCTACCATTCTGTGATTCTGTGAGAGCAGGAATGCTTCTGGTTCCCACTGTTGCAGAGCAAGGCTCTTGGCAGCAAAAATACACGTGTCCAGTTTCACCTGAGACAAGATCTTGATGCCATAGTGACAGTAACTGGCCGGTTACAATCATGCATAATTTTGAGACGCCTGGTTACAGGTTGAGCCACTGTCACTTCGTTCTCTGTTTTTCCAGAGTCCAAACCACAAAAGCATTGGCAACTGTTGTGTCTTTTGGACGGCACTGTCTGTAAGATGCTTGGCAGTCCTACTGAAAAGTGGGTGCAGAATAAGTTGCAGAGGCTACCTGGCCAGGACTGGCAGCTCTTTAGCTTGCTTTCCTGGTATTTCTTCATATTCTAGTTCTGCTGTTAAGGAAAACAGTCAGTGTTAAATCTCAAAGTAAATACTTAAAGCTGAACCTTTTGGAGTCTTTTTTTTTTTTTTTTTTCCTCTTGCACCTCAAAGCAAGCTTGGCAACCTCTACTTACTTGTGAAAAGTGCAAGACTCTATGTTACTATCTGATTCCAGTGATCCAACCATAATTTTACATTATTGTCCCATCACTGAGCATTCTCTTCAGCGCAAGTGTGTGGATTATTATGGAATTTCATGTACGGATTGTGCATTGAGCTGCGTTCTTTGACAAGGTTACAATGCTCCTGATATTTCTAAATTGTGTTTCAAAGGTCTGGACCGCTGGCATTTTTGACATTTCTCATTTCAGTGGTTCAGCATCCCCTGAACAGGGAGGCTTTGGGCTCTCACAGTCTGGACTGGCTCTGTACATGGCTTTATCATCAGCAAACTTTAACAAGTAGTGCAGGCTGCAGAGTTGCTCTGTGGAGGAGGTTGTCTGGTGAAATAATGCATTAGAGGGAAATTTTCCTAAGGGAAATTAGACTGAAAGATGCAGGTCGACTGTGTGTCTCTGTCTCCTTGAGACGATGTGTCTTCTGAGGCATAATTAAAATTCTTTCCAATTATTCTCACAACACACGGTGAATGGGTAAGTGTGACAGTTGAATGACAAGCATAGACGCAGACTGGAACAGGCAGACTGGGTGAATTTAGTTTTCTGACTAAAACTTCTGTTATGAGCTGAATTCATAGTTTTTCTGAGATAGACCTGAGGTTGAATCTGCCATTCCAGATGCTGATTTCTTTTTTTCCTGTGGTACGTCGTGTCTGATGCATCTGAAGCCAAAGCGATGGTCTGTGGCACACCCCGCTTAGTTGAGGGTGAAGGTACTTCTGATGTGGCCAGAGAACCACAGCTCCGTTAGTCTTCACACAGAGCCTTTGGCTGCATGAGTCAGTCTCCTGTTGGCTTAGAGCATCTAAACCCTTGAGGCTTAGAAGACTGATGACCTGCCAGATACAACATTTATTTCTTAAACAGGTTAATAGATTTTCTAGTTTTAACCTTAATCTTACCCCGTTAATCATCTCAGCATTGACCGAGTAATGTTTTTGTTCCAATAAGCAGTTAAAACTAGGATTCACCCTGTTATAGATGTTCCTGCTAGCTACATTAACCTGTAGGCTCTTTGTAGGCTTGTGTTTCACTGCAGTATAAGTACCGCAGATCTTGCAGGTATCTCCAGAGACATTATTAGCAGGAGTATTAGAGTCTTTACAGTGCTGGTGGTGGTTGACCTATTCATTTTTGTGCACGACTGAGGCTTCTGTAGTAAATCCTAGAAAACCCAGATCCCACCCCAAGATAGTCTATGCCATGTACACAGATGTACTAGTTCATCCCTTTGGAGCCAGAATATGTCTAGTGCCGTTTGTACCAAGTGTCAAAATGATAATTATCTTTGTGTCAGTCTGTCCCGGATCTGTCTGGTCTTTGGTGATCAGTGAAGATATACAAGGAGGTGTCCCCACACACCACCCACTTTGATGCTGTTTGACTCACCATGTCCAGTTGAATCCGTTTGACAAATGCAGGTTCCAGTGGAGCCCAAGCATTTCCTTGGCTGATACTTATTTTTGCTGGAAAATAACGTTCTTGTTTTAATAGCACTGGATCCTTTGAAGTGTTGAGCCCTGGCTCGTTAGGCAGTTTGGATGCAGACATCACTGAAGCTCTGGACTTGTGCAAAAGATGACTTCAAGCTACGTTAAAGTAATTGGCCCCTGAATCACCTGAACATGTTTAAGGGATTCTTACCTGAGGGTTTTTACACTACAGCCCTGCACCTCAGTTTTCTCTGTTGTGCCTCCATCTGAAGCAAAAGGTCTGAGGTGGTGAGGCTTGTGACCACTGTTACTGGACTGAGTTCCAGGAAGGTTTTCATTTCTATTTATCTCAAGTCCCTCATTTAGAAGCACAGAAGGGAGAGGGCCAGACTGCTGCAGCTGGAGCGCGCATTGTTTAGTCTCCCAGTCCTCCCATGATCAGACCCATCCTTCCTCCGGCAGCAGCTCCACTGCAGCCTTTGCTGCCATGGAGACGTGTCACCAGTGGCCATTAAACTGGCGCTGAGATGGCGGCTCCTGCTGCTGCAAGTCCTATCGTTGTGCCTCTGTCAGCATTTTTCTGGTCTGAATCGTGCTTTGATGAATTCCACCTCCTCTGTGATCGCAGCACAGTACCTTGTGCCCCTCCAGGCATGTAGCTGTTGGATATAACGCTTTGGGGCCCAACAGAAGCTGACTCTCCCTTACTTTGATACCTTTTAATCATTGAAAGGCAGCATTTTGAGCTGTTTCTGCCATCTGTTTTTTGCATAAGGCTTCTTCTGGCTTTCCCGTGGTGTGTGAGAAGGCAGGAGATCTGCATCCTACCCAGAGGAGAAGTGGTGGTGTGCACGTGGGAACCAGCTGTGAGAGGACAACCGGTCAGATTGGAGTACATGTAATTCCAGTGTGATTAGGGAACTGCCGTAATCCCTGTGCATAAAATGGAAAGTTTTCTGCAACAGGCAGGGTCCTGTGGATTCTGATAAAGGTGCTTTCCGTTGTCAGAAATTGATTCTCTTAACTGTAGTGAAGAATACGCTGATCAGGCAGCACATCTGCAGAAATAATTGAAAGGGTATTTACTTACCGGTTGTCAAATTAGAGTCAATTTGTCATAGTTTGTTTATGTGCTTACTAGAAATTGCACAAAGGGAGGTAATCTAAAATACCAAGGACCGCTGTGTGTAGCAAAGCATGTGCAAGGCGTTAGAGGAGTGGCAGAGGGGTTGTATAAACACTTCGACTCATGTAAAAGCTCGGCGAGGATTGTGGTCCTCTGAGGCTCATGAATAATGAACTATGAACATGGAAAGTATCACCAGAGAGTCTGTTCTCTGGAAATTCATAAAATTTTATTAAGTTGGTTTTGTTCCTCAGTGACCATAGAGTCTCAGGACTTTTAGTTTATTTATCATAGAATTGTAGAATAGTTTGGGTTGGAAGGGACCTTTCCTGGGACTGTCACCCTGGCTTCTCAAAGCATCCAGCAGACAACTGTGCCTGTCTCCTGAATGTGGCTCTGACTCCCACAAAGTCCTGATGGCCATGTAAAGTGCTGATCAGTGCATCGTTTTAATTTTCATTGTATTTTCTCTCAGCTTCTGGCATCTCTAGTGTTCATGAGACAATTTGATCTTTGTTTCAGTGTCACGGTTGGTGACAGTACTACGCACGGAGCTTGTGAAGTCTCTCTGAATTAGTTTGTTTGCATCTGTGTGAAGAACCGAAGCCAAAAGCCTCTCCTTTCAGAGGATTAGAATCACATCATTACTGGAGGGAGTTCAGAGAAGAGTGAAAAAAGTGATTAGGGGCCTGGAGGGACTGATGTATGGGGAGAGATCAAAGGGGCTAAATTTGTGTCATTTGGATAACTGACAGTGAACAGAGAACATGAAAGCCTGTGATTATTGAACGTCTATAAACAGGGAAGGGTCGGGGCAAGATTATTCAGGGTGGGATGATGGGGGGGATGGGATTACATTAACAAGGGGGAATCAGCTGTTAAACAGGGAAATTTCCCAACAATAAGATAAGTTAGGGTATTTAGTTGTCTCTTGCTATAAATCCAATGACTTAAGCTACAGCTTTTTAATTTACTGATGAACACAACATAAAATCTTCTAGATAGAGGTTGAAGGATAAAGCCAAGAGTGTTGCAAAAGTGACTGTATGGTTGTACGTATCTTTGGCCTTGGTGGCCGTGTCTATGAGGCCTAGCATCTGATTTACATGGAACTGGCTGATCTGAGTGGCAGGCAGGTCACAGTGAGGAGCAGGCCTTTCCTGGCTCTCTCACCAGGATTAATATCATCAGGCTGATGGAGGTGACCTGTCCATACTGTCCATCCTTCTGCAGTTACCTGGGATTTCGAAAGGTCAGCGCTGCACAGGACCAGTAGTTGTGTTGCTTTGATTTGGAAGTTTGGACTACAGCCGAGATGCTACGGTTGGAGCTGGGACTTTGCTTTCAGAGTTAGCAATTTCAGGAATTAGTGATACTTTGGATGATGTTTCCAGGACACTGCTTTAAAAGTATTCCTTCTGCCAGGCATCCCATGCTCCTGCATCTCGTGGCAGTTACATTCATATCTCTCCTGCTGAATCGCTTTCTTAACAACCTTCAAATGAGTCTGACCTTCTATATGAGCTGATTGGTTATCTTTTCGACTGATGTTAATAATATCTTAAATGCAAAACGTGTTTTGGAAACCCAAGTTCCGGCTGAATCTTTGCCTTCGAGCTAAAATCTGCTTTAACTAAAGCGGTAGCCGTAAAAGTCTTTTTAAAATCTTTTGGGCTGGCTTGAATGTTTTCTCTCCCACCTGGTTATAGTACCAAAGCCTGGAAGCAGGGTTATGTATCATAACTAACTCCGCATTTTCTATTCCATTGTGAATGTGAAGCAAATCTTTTCTGTTACTCTAGCATATCTGTGCCAGTGTGAACTGTGGTAGTACGAGCAGGACAAGGACACATGTATTTAAAACCAGTGGTGATACTGTATTCCCTTGCTCCTGAGTGTTTCGGAGCAGAGGCTCAGTGACTCAGGTGCCTGAAATGGTGATGCTGTGAAGCAGAATCTCCTTTGGGAGCAGTCGTGTGAAAGGCCAAAGGGGAGATGATTAAAATTTAAACCTTCAGACCCCGCTGAATTACTTTTTCATTTTTTCAAACAAGACACTATTACTAAAGGAACATTTAGAGCTATCCAGATCTCTGTTTAACTACCGCGTCCCCACCTAGGGTGGATTCCTGGTCAGAGGTTGCAGGGTTAAAATGCTGTGTATGGCGTGAAAGTGCCTGCTGCTGGGGGACCGCGGAGAGCAGATGTTCTTGGTGAGGATGTGGTGGCTCTTGGCTGCTTTTCCACTGGATCACTCTCCCCAGTCTCCCAGTTGTTTATGAAATGCACAGTCACAAAATTACATGTCAGTGTCGTCCTTTGATATGTCACTTTTCTGAGCTTTCCATCTCCCCAAAGGAAGATCTGTTGTGTGAGAAATCTGCTAGTAGCTGAATTGGTGTTGGCTGATGTAGGGCAGCAGCCGATGTTCAGCTGGAGAGAAGGCAATCTCCTCACAATAAGCAGGTTTTTCCAAACAGTAAATTTTTCAGGTTTTCTATGAAAAGGTTTTGTCGGTTAGGTTTTCTTTGGTTTTGGGGGTTGTGTGTGTGTGTGTGTGTGTGTGTGTGTGTGGTTTTTTGTTTGTTTGTTTTATGGAGAGACTTCTAACACAACATCAGAATGCAAATACCAAGATGGTCCTCAAAATAATTTTGTCCTAGTGTCCTGGTTTGAGTTAGAACCAAACCCATTTGTTCAGTGATTTTACTTTTCAGCTGAGTCTCTTCTAACTGACTGCACTTTGTGAAGCTCACAGCGTGTTTTTACAGACATATATTTGTATATATCCCATTTTATTATTATTATCTTCATTAAAGCCGTTCTAGTTTTCTAATCCGGAAGCCTCTCTCATTCCCTTCCTCTCCCATTAGGGAGGGGATGGGGGCAACCATAAATCTCTCTCCCTTGTCCTCTTTCTCTTCCTCTATTTGAGGGGGGAAGAGGGGTTAACAGAGGGCGTCTGTTGTGGGTCTGGTGGACTGACCCTAAACCTCGACACCTAGTCAGGTTTAAGAGGCTTCAGGTTCGAAGTGGTTGTCCTGAAGAGATTGTTGGGGGATTTCCTGATCTGCTGATGTATGTTTGACTGACTTCCTGGTTGCAGGCTCTCTTGGGTGAAGACTTTCCAGAGGTCGGTGTGTTTGCAGTTTTTCCACAGTGCCATAAGCACGTGCAGAGTCTGTGTATTCGGTCCCATTGCGGAACGCCTCTAGCACATTCCTTATCAAATGATAACAGTATTTTTTGTGTTACATACAAAATGTGAATGTTTGATAGTCAATGTCCTATAAGATATTTATAACAACTGTCTGTTATTTCCAGTCAGCGTGGATCTGTGTTCATTCCTCACAGATCCCGTGTCTTCCCTGTGTTTTTATAGACAGAGATTGATGAGGAGAAGCTTGCAGAACTGTGCATTCCTGAGCACTTTGGTTGAGAAGTGTCTTGTGGCAGTGAATCATTTCTAGTGCTGCTGCAGACCTCATTGCACAATGTCATTAATAGTCAAAGGACTCCTTTAAAACCAAGCAAAGATTTTATAACGTGCAGCAGTTCTGATCTTTATTACTCTGTTAATTATGCTGTAGTTGCTAACACATTATTGTTTCTGCATTTTCCTGTGAAGCGAAAGGAATTGTGATAAAGAGGAGTAGGTTGTTATCCTGCCAGCACTGTGAGGGCAAGTGTTGTAATATCGATGGTGATGCTGGTATCCGAGATACAGAAACAGAGGAGTTTACTGCAGTGACCTTCTGCTACCTGGGTCCCCGGGTTGCAATTCCAGCTGGGGATTCACATCTGATGCGCAGGTGGCAGGTCTCACTTCCAGCAGCATGCAGGCTCTTCATCTTCCTGACAAGAGGGAGCGCGTTGAAGCTGTTTCTCCAGCATCAGTCGGTGCTGCGCCTCCAGGACCTGGCTTTGCCTGGGCAGAAAGATGGACAATGGAAGGGAAGAGGAGAGGTCACAGGCAGCCTGCAGAGCCTCGGGCTGGCTCTCTGTGCTTCGTGTGCAGGGTGTGAAGAGCAGATCGCTGTGCTTCTGGTGGCACTGATGGCTGGTAGGTCCTGCAGGCACAGGCTCGTCCTGCCTGTGGTCTCTGATGGAAATAACCCCAGCAGAGATATGGACTCTTAGTTTGGTCTTGGTGCTATGCAGCTGTGGTTGTTGAGGTTCTTTCCAGCTTACAGACAAGAAAGAACAAGTGCTTGCTACCCACAGCGTGCAATATAAACGTGCCTGTGAGTCCACAGCGCGTGGGAGAGCGGCCGCACAAGGACAGGCTCCTGACGTCTTTCCGAGAGTGGGGAATGGCTACCCTTCCTCTCCCTCCGGTTTTTTGTTCATTGGAATTTCCCCTGCTAGGGAGGAGGCAGCAAGCAAAGGTTTGTGCTGAAGGAACATCCTGTTTTGTTGCTTGCTCAGCTCTGATTGCTCAGTCCATGCTGGGTAAGATACAGAGCCTGACGTGCCTAAAATCTAACACTAAAAAAACCTGGCAGGATTGATAGAAGGGAATGGAAAACAAACAGAGGAGCACGTAAAACGTGAGGGCCGCTGGTCAGTCTGCCCTTTGCAGACCAGGAAATGCCAGAGTTGTTGTCGCGGTGTGGAGGGTGCCAGGTGCCCACCGAAACCACTCCATCACTCCCCTCCTCAGCTGGACAGGGCAGAGCGAATATAGAGAAAGGCTCGTGGGTGAGATAAGGACAGGGAGGGATCACTCAGCGGTCGTCCTCACGGGGCAGGGGAAGCTTCTGGCAGCTTCTCACAGACGCCACCTCTGCAGCCCCCCCGCTACCAAAACCTTGCTGGGCAAACCCAATCCAAGTGGTGTGTTGGGAGGTTTTGGTTTGTGATTTTTTCCGCTTTGTTTGTTTGGATTTTTTCTACAGTTGGGTAGAGGAAGGGGATATGTTGATGTTACTGGGGAAAGAGACAATGTGTACACAGAAGGCCTGAATTCTCTTTGCCAGTGCACCTTCATTTTTTCCATTTTGAATTTGATTTTTTTTAAAAAACACGGTGTGTTAATATTGTTTCAGTTGACTTTGTTGGTGTACAACGGATATATTTTAAAATCATTTAAAAGGCAAAACCCACCCCGAACACAAACAGCATCCCCCTTCCTCCCTCTGCATCTTGCAGCACTGAGGTGAAAATTAAAGGGACTTGGATAGTTGGGTAACTGCTGAGCTGTACCAAGAGTGTGAGCATAGGATCTGCAGGTTGGCCAAATTTATTTTCAGATTCTGGTTCCAAATTTTGGAGGAGGCAGAGGGAAAATATACAGCTTAAAAAAAAGGAGAAGAATTCCCTACAACCCTGTTCAGAGAAAGGCTGTACCGCTTAGCACTTCTTTAGGTAATTAGTCTCTTGTCAATAACCAGTACAGGAAATTTCAACTGTATCAGTTTGGCAGAACCTTGTTGGTGGCAGAAAACGGGGGTTGTGTGGTGGGAAGGTGGGCACCTGACGCTGGCTAGGCTGTCTGCTCACGCTGTGGCAGTTTCTCCTTCACACCTCGCCTTTGTGTTTGAGACCGGTGCTTTTGTCAGATAATAATTTTTTCTTGCATGTTCTTCCTGGAACCCTCAGGGGTGGGAGCAGAAGGCTGCGCTACCTACTATCCTGGCTGACAGTTTTGTTTCTTCCGTGGTTTTGTTGCATTTTGTTTCCACTCCAAAACTGCTGGTTCAAGTCGGCTTCTGCGGCGGCAGTTTGAGACGTGGAAACCTGTGTGCTCGGGCTCTGGGCTGAGAGACACCAGCTGCTGCGCGGGTCCGTCGGCTCCTGCGTAGTCTAGATCCCAATGGGAGCAAAAGCACGTATAAAATTATAGTTTTAAAAAATCTTGCTGCTTAGTCACCCCATCTCTTGCATGTTTAATTTAGCTTTTCCTCTGTCTGGTTTCTGAGTACAGAACAGGAGCCAAAATAGCCCCTTTGGATCGTATCGTACGATTGCCTTTTTTGCCCGTGAGGCTGTTAAGCTGGAAGGAGCAGAGCATGGCTGAAATTTATAACCTGTAGCTCTCTTCACTGAAAACTGTAATTTTCAAAGCAAATCTCTGCAAGGGGACTGAGTTACTGTGATTTCTGGTGCAGTGTAAATAATGTTCCTTTCGTTTTACATCAAACAGAGCTGCCATTGCTTACTGATCTAATGGAAGCTATGGTAATTGCTTTTGTAGGTTCCATTTATAGATCAGACTTCTATGACTAAATTTAATTACTTACAGCTGAATCCAGTCAGAGTAATAAGTTCAAAATAACCTCTGTCACGCTGTGGTGGGAGCAGCATGTTCCCAGAAAAAGGCACTTCCTAATTGTTTCATTTTTCAATTAAGAGAAGAGTTTTTAGCTTTCATGTATTTATTGCCTGGTTAAATGAAGATTGTACCTCTGCAGAAGTCTCCTGCCTGATGCCACGAGCCAGGATGAGACTCCCATCTCTTGCTTAACAGCACTTAAAACATTTCCTTACATGTGGGTCTTGCATTGTTTGCCAAGAGTGGTAGATGCTCTTCTCTGCAGCTCTGCTCAGCTGCGACACAGAGAGCAGTGACTTGGCCAAGATGACATTGAGCCAGTCGTCTGTGAGACCCAATGCTACCGTCTAGCGAGTGAATCACTTGGGATTCCCTGTGCTTAACATTTGCTTGGTTGTCTGAGTCCTGGATCGGGAAATCTCATAGCCTGATGTGACAGAGAGATGTCTCCAGCTGCTATGCCTCTGTTTAAAGCAACTCTTGTCTTGGAGAGACTCTTGGTTTCAATCTCCCTTCAGGTCCTGGGCATCATTGGTGCACCCCTGATCTCCAGCGCCTGTTGGAGCACACAGGTATGGACAGCTGTGCCACAGAAGAAACACGCAGCATTAAAACATCAAAAAGAGTTAAAAATCCAAGAAATAAATAATGTAGAGCCTGTTCTCATTTCCAGGTTGTCCTGGGTCACAAGTAGGAGTGTGGGGAAGTGCTTTGGAGACAGTCACTGTGTGCTTGCCCTGCTCCTCCTGTGGAATCCACTGCTGGCTGCTGCCAGAAGCATGTCCAGGTCTGGTTGGACCTTTTCTCAGACCCAGCATGGTGGTTCTGATCTTCCACAGTGGTTTCCTTGTTGATACGTGGCACCCATGTTGGTACATGGCACTACCACAAAGGTGGCAGTACGTTTGAAGTTGCGTGATGAGAAAGAAGAGGTGCTTTGAAAGATTGCCACATAGAGAGTGAAAAGCTTGGAATTATTTACTAAAGTATTAACAAAGACCTGAAGAGTTATGTTCTTGTTTTTCACTTCATTATGCAATAATTAAATGCAAAACTGCTGAACTGATCTGCAGAAAAAAGCTGCTGCAGGAGAGCCCGGGGACACGGTGACCCTGCTGCCGTTGGGCAGTTACACCTTTCCTCACGGCTCTCATTCTTCACTGCTGTACACACGCTAGCACAGAGCTCCATTTCCTGATGTTAATATGATGTTAGCGTGATGGATCTGTGGCTGGGTGTCTTTTTCTGTTCCATATGCATGAGCACACACACCTGCCCATGAGGGTGATTTGATTTCTCAGTTCCTTGTCTTTTGCATTTGTCTGACATGTTGTCATTTAAACGACCAAATCTTTCCAGAGTCTGTCTTGTCACTTTCTTTTAAAAATGTTTCATCTTGCTGTTTAGCACCCAGGCATTGTTTGAATCTTCTCTGTATGAAGTTTCTGAAGACCACCGGGGCTCAGTCCCACTTGGTCAGTGGTGGCATCCAGGAGCCTGTGAACACAGTGCTGGTCGCTCCGAGCTGCGGGTCAGGACTGTTCACAGTGCGCGTGGACATTCCCCAGGTACAGCAAGGGATCTGGCTGCTCTTCACAAACAGTGAATTCTGCTTACTCTCCAGCTGTAGGTGTCTGGACACTTGGTGCTTTCCTCAGCATTACTGGAACTATCCTGATGATCATAATAAAGTGACTGTTGGTCAGATCCTGCGGGCAGCTTACGGACCTCATGTGGTAACTGGGAGCTGGAGCTTGAAGCAGCGATGAGTACAGAGTTTGGTGTGTGACTCACCTGGCTGAAGCGGAGCTGCCAAGAATTAGTCCTAGATATGAATCAGGGTCCTTTGCAGTGTGACTGTTCCATGGTGCAGGCGCCTTCAGTTGTGTTGTGGTCACAGCAGATAGCTAAGCCTCTGAAAGCCTTCTGAACATGTCATGTCTTGAGAAGGAAAAGGAGCTTTTGCTAAAAGGTGGTGCAGAATCAGTGATTATTTGCTAATGTGGCAGACCAAGAGGTCTTGTATAGAAGAATTTTTTGTATCTTACAAATTAATGGACATAACTAATACCTCACAAAAGGTACTGCAAATCTAGACTTTTTCATTTAAATGATAAAGAGATCTTTAAGAGTAACAATGGAAAGCATTTATTGTCACCAAAGCCAAAAGAACATGTGCACAGTGTAGTTGTATTAAATTTATCTTTTTTTCCTCAAATAATCTGATACTTTACAAAACTAATGTAAGCATAGGTGGAAAGGGCAATTCATTAGAGAGCGCTTGCCTTTTCTGCAGGGAAGGCTCCGAGCACACAGCTCTGCTTCTGAACACTGCTCTTTCCTCCCAGGGAGACGCTCAGGGGAATAGCTCAGCTGAGAAGAATCCTTCTGTCATTTAAGGGATGAACTAGGAGGTAATTACTCATGCCACCAGGTCAGTTAGTATAGATAAGGGCTGCTGCAGGACTGTTATATGTGGATAAGCTCTTGGCGGTTGAGAATTGACTTAAATCCTGCAAGCTTTGTTGTGTGTGATAGGCGCCTGTGTATTCATATTGTCTAAAGCAGATTTTCAGGACAGCTTGAGCTGTGTTCTCTGATCCTATCACAGGTGGTTGGGTGTGGTGGTTGCAGGATTTCCTTTGGAAATACGGGGATTTGTACCTGCTGCCATACAGTTACCGGTTGAACAGGCCAGCTATGGATTGCTGCACGTGTCTGCCATCGGTGAATGCTAGAAATGTGAAAAAATTAAAACTAAACCAAAAAAACTAGCTGTGAAAATCTGAGTGCACGTAAATAACTGGCAGGTTGCAGATGATTGCTAGACAAAGGCTGTGCACTGCTCATCGTACTAGAACTAATCTGTCAGTGGAGTCTTTGTCCTCATTCACACTTTCTTCTTCACTTGGTGTATTACTTGTTTCTCCACATAGAGCTAGGACTGACTTCTGCTGTGCTGGACACCCCGTGTTCTGCCGCGTGAGTGGTACTTCATCTCCTAGAGCTATAACTGGGCACTTGCAGGTGCTGCACGGTGACGGGTTTGCGGCTGCTGTTCATTTGGATGCTGGGAAGAACATGTGTAATTAAATGAAGCGGGCTTCTCTGCCGGAGCTGCAGACGCCGCACTTCAGGCAGTTGCAGCAGAACTGGGAAAGTGATGTGGAATTCTAATCAAACTGCATGCATGGGTTAGTTCTCAGAGTTTGTCGTCAGTCAGGGCAGCGCTCAGTGTGTGAACGCCGCGGGTCTGCGAAGGGCGGCTGGAGGGCGGGCTCGGGTACAGGACAGCGCACGCTGTGCTGTGAGGCCAGGACCCGCAGGGAGTATTCCAAATTAAAAGAAGTGGATTCATAGTAGTTCTTTTTGTCGGTCATGTTTATTTTTCCCCAAATATACTTACCCTCCTGTGTAACAAGGTCATGAAGTCAGGTTCCTGGGATCGGCGTCTCTGTTAACGATGTGTCTGGAGTGGAAGGATGGAGCTGACTCCTTTGGCTTGGTTTTTTGTTGGTTCTTTTGTTTTGTTTTTTTTCCTATGCTGTGGCTGGTGCAACTGGTATGGTGTATGGTGTATGGTGCCATAAACTGGGGTGAGCCTCTGAGTTCCAACCGGGCAAATGCCAGCCTGGAGCCAGCCCAGCGTGGGTCGGCATCCTGCTCTCCTGTTGCACCTGGACGAGGTGGTGCTGGGCAGCTCTAAGGTGAGTCCAGAACCTGTGGGGCCTCATGCACACAGCATGGCCCTAGGTCTACACATTTTTATCTCAGCTTAGTGTTTAGAAGGGTGAATGGGTTGCATTTTCCTCACCTCTTCCCTCTGGACCCTGCTCATTTGTCTGTTCAGACCCATTCAAGTGCCCTGGACCATCGTTAGCTGAGCGAACAGCTGCTGACCCGGTATTGACACAGGGATGAATTATTCAGTGTGTCTTATTTGGGAATTCAAAGGCTTGGTGATGAGACTTACAAAATTGTATTGTGTGTCTGACGTTCTGAGGTTTCATTATTGTGTCTTCAATTATTCACTAAGTGTGCTTGTTCACCTCCTGGCATCCTGATGGAGTGGTGAGCTGGTGGCAAGCAGCAGACAGCGCTTTCTGGCCTTTGTTCTTGTGGCTTTTTCTTGGTACCTTGTGGAGGAAATTTTCCTGTTTTTTACTGTCTTAAACCTCATGCCCAAGGTTATTCAAATTTTATAGGTCACATCAAGTGATGGCTATCAAGCCATCTCTATTGTCTGGAGATTTCCCTGGCAAACTGTAATTATTGCTGACTTTGTCCTTCCCTAGAGATGCATTTAGTGCCCCAGTGAGACAGCAACATGCTGTTTCTCAGTATGTGTTGTCACTTTCTGCTGATGCTTTTGGGTTTACGATAGACATGCATTCAAGAAATGGCGATAATAAGGAATTTGGGAAGCAAGGTGCTTCTGTGGAACTGAAACAAAGCTAGTGAGTTCCATCGCCAGGCTGGAAGCGCAGCCGGTGCTCTTGCCGTTCTCCTCGCCTGTAGCGATCGATGCTGCTGACTGGCGTTTGCAGCTTCAGGGGTTAATTCTGTGTGACGAGTAAAGGAAGGTGGGTGCCATTGTGTTGTGGTGGCCCAGTGCAGGCAGCGAGGTCTTCGTGTCCCGGGGAACAGGCCGGTGCCAGCAGGGTAGAGCGTTCCTCTCGGGGTGACAGACCGAGCGCTGGGATGGACACGGCTGCTGTTTCGTCCCCGCTCAGAGGCACAAGTCCATCGGTCTGGTTGGTTTTTCATTTCACTGCTGTTGTAAGCAGCAGCATGAAACCTCTGGGGATCATGGTGGAAACTAACTCTTCATGCTAGCTCCCACTGTCTTGGGTCAGTGCTGACGTGTGTGAGAAGGAATAATCCCCAGACCCTCAGCCATCCTGCCTGCGCTGTGGCTCCTCGGTATGAAGGATTTTCATGTATCTGGGCATGAAAATTACCATTTTTGGACTTATCTGTTGCAGCCCCACTGAAGAATGACACCTATTCTGGAGTCAGCCCAAATACTGTTCTAACAACAAAACAGAGAAGTGGTAGGGCAACTAAAATGAAGCAGATGTTTAGCAGGGAAATCATTTACAATTGGCCAGTTCGATGGTACCTCTTGACCCTTCCAGGGCTGTTCAATAAAACCAGTGGTTTCCATAGCAACTACTGAATTACTTGGTGCTTCAGAGATCTGTGATAAAGGAGGTGAGTTATTATAAGGAAACATGGTGTTGCTGTTTCTCCCCTCTGCATTACAAGAATAATGAACTGGCAAAACTTGCTAAATGTGACGCCCCTCCTGAAGAATTTTTCCCACGTTCACCTTGGCCAAAGAGAGTTATATATTTAGTACTTCTGCAAATTTGATTTTTCCCCTTTCCCCCATCATCGGCTTTGTCCCTCTTGGCAGGCAGTGCTGACTGAGCACGGACAGGACGGGGGACTGTGAGCCAAGAGGCAGGAGGCCATGTCTGCAGTAGATGTGTGGTGGGCTTCTCTGCCACAGTCCCTCCTGAGCACGAGGCCCCTCGAGGGGACGTGGACCATCTCCACCCACAGGCTGCTCTGCGGCCACCTGGGTGGGAACGCGTCATGAGTCACCGTTGTCCTGTGCCCGTACTGCTACGTGCTTCATCTTACTTGTGTCGTCTGTTTTGATGCCTCTTGGGGATTGTACCCTTCTGATATTTCTTCTTCTTCACTTGTTTCCATTCTGAGATAGGGATGTAGGATTTTCTTTATAGCTAAGAATAAAGTCCCCTGTCTCTTTAGCACGACTGAGTCTTGCCAGACTAGCTCGTCTTTGGAATGACTTCAGTACTTTCCCTTCATAATTACCAGATTTTAGCCATCCAAAATCCGGCGACATCCAGTACTCAGCCTGGTTAAGAGCCTCTGTAAACGGGTAAAGTCCTCAGATACCTGCTGGTGTGGCTGAATGATCTGTACCCGAGGAGGCCTCTGCTTCCATCCTTTTGGGAATGGCCAGCTGTTACAGCTGTTAGGCGTGAGCACACCCGGGTTCAGAGACTACAACTGAAATCACGAAGCAGGAGAAAGCTGACAGAGAGCAAATGTTTTATTGGTTGTTGGACTCAAAATTGGAGATGGCACTCTCTAGCTCCAAACTGCTGGTATGCAAGTCATCATCTCTGGTTTCCAGCTGTCTTGATTTTGGCAATCCCATTTTATCTCCATTTACTTCAGTGAGGACAAGCACATGCATTTTCCAAACCCCCCTAAGTGGTTTTCAGAACGGCAGCGACCAGACAGCAGCTGGACACAGGCCGATGTACCGCGGGTCACAGTGAAGCACTGGACACGGAGGGGTTTTACAGGCAGAGTGAAGCCGAGAGGGTCCAGTCTTCTGGGCAGAGGAAAAGTACCTGGATTTAGAGAAAAGAAGAAGTGTGGAGGTGGTTTTGAGACTGAACTGCCAGGACCTACCTGCTGTGCACAAGAGGAGCTGGGGGTAGCAGGACACGCTGCGCTGGGGAGCAGGGATGTGGAAGGAGGCTGGTGGCAAAGCGCTTGGCTGTGGTTTTGGCTGAGGTGTTGACTTCCATCTCAGCAGCCTGAGCACTGCCTCGGGGGTGACAGGGATTGTCATCAATTTCTCTCTCTCTATTGTCCTGACTGTGAATCCGTATCAGCTCTGTCGGGACCGTCTGTCCCACCCGAGTGCTGCACTCGAGAACACGGATCTTTGGAGTATCCCCCGTTGAATCTGGTGTGAATGCCAAGCCTCATGGCTGTCGGCTGAGCAGATGCTTTAATGTCTCATTTCTGGATTTTATTGTGGGTTTTCTGTGTGATCCACCTAAACTCGCGCAGCCTGCCAGCGAGCAAAACGCAGAAGTGCTGGGGAGGGGGGAGCAGTCATTTGAGCTGCTCCTCAGATGAGTAATTCAAAGTGAGACAATGAAATTCTGTGCTGGAACACTCAAGCTGAATAGCAAAAAAAAGTTCTTGTGGTGGATGTCTTCCAGTTTAGGACATGAATTTTATTATTCCCTCTTTTCCCTTTGTACTGCTTTTTCATTTGTTTTTGCTTTTAAGGGTGTAAGAACAAATAGTAGCATATGTTTGTATATTCTTGAGCCCTGCGAAGGTTCTCAACACTTTCAGCGTTGTTAGATTTGGGAGGATTGTGTGCAGATGTACGCTGGCCATTAAATATCAAATGTTAATACAATTTAAATCATGGTACGGTGCTGAAACCAAACAAAGTACGAGGTAATATGATGTTAAAAACAGTCCTGCCGCTGCCTCAAACTTCACTGAGAAGCAGCCTACAGGTGTCATCTGCACCATTTAAGTTTTGTGTAATTCTGTATCTATTAAATCTCTAATAATATCTTACCAAGATTGGTGTTACTTCTGAGCAGGCTGGAAGGTGGCTTATCTCTTGTTCAGCAATTTCTTAAGTGGTTTAGCCAGAAATTGGGCAAAGTGTCCCTGCTGACCTGCAGAGGAATTGTAGAAGATGCCACACGTGCAGCCGTGTCTGCCAGCCTTAAACAGAAGAGGCTGGTTGTGCTTTCCCTGTGCTGTGTTCAGGCATCAGCAGATTGGTTGTCACTTGCCTGGAGTGCTGTTCTCCACTCGTGGCTAGTTCTTGCTCTCAACTAAGGCTTAAGAGTTGTAGCTGGTAAAGACAGGAAAATTGTCTGTTACCACACGCTGTTATGAAAGGTGGGGGATGCTTTCTGAAGAGGGGGTCTAGGTTGTAGAGAACCTGTTAAACTAAGCAAAGGTTTGACTCTTTATTGCTGATGATTCCATTTCATTCAGGTGGGCAAGTGATCTGTGTGCAGTCTCCCACTGGAGGTGGTGGAAGCATAATTAATAAGAATAATTAAATGCTCCTGGATAAAACAAGGCATGATCTTTCACACATTCCCATCCTGTTTTTCTGTATAGGCTCAGTGGGGCTTGCAGGAAATTTCCATTTCTGAGTTGTGTAGTTCCCGTCAGAGACACCTTGGGAATGGGGAGGAGATAAAGAAGCTGCTGCCCGGCCAATGAATTTGTCAGATCCCTGCTTGTTCATTAGGGCAGGCTGATGGCAGTGGTTCAGGTGCCAACGGAGCGTACGGACTGTGGAGGAAAATTGTAACCTACGGTGCAACCTCAGCACTGTGAAAGCGGGAGTTCAGTTTGCATGGACAGCAAGCAGTATTTATGTGTGTGCTGCATGTGTTCTGAATTAAAGCACATTCTTCCCTCTCCTCACATTCCTGAAATCCCACAGCAGAGATTTGTCCCGTATTTTGCTCTAAAATTTGGCTGTAAAGCAGTTACAAGGGGAGAGAAAAGGTTCAACCTGGTGCCTGGCCCCAGGAAGCCGTAGGGGCAGTTGCCACGTTCCCTCCATCCCCTGGTCGCGCGTCGGGAGAGCTGGCGGGTCGAGCTGCCCGCGGGGCCGTCCGCCCACGGGGCGTTCTGCAGACTCAGAGCTGGCCGATTGAACGCATCATAGATTACTCCTGCTATTTTTGGCATCATCTCCTGATCTGGCAAACCAAGGGAGCATTGTGGAAAAAGCATTTTCTGTGTGTTTGTCTTTCCTGTCCAGATAGCTGGTTGTCCGAGGTCCGGAGCCGGCAGGAATATGAAGGTGTTTTGAATTTCCTCCCCTGTGTACAATGGGAGTCTTTGTCTATGGCTGAGGCATTTTTTTCCAAGTTTTCCATGTTTGTTTGACAGTAATTTTCTGCTCCAAGTTCTTCTGATGCCGTTCCAGTTTCATTCTTCTGTCTCCATTATCTAGTTACAAATCGGCCAGCAATTCGTTATGTGGATGAGCGTGAAGTTTGGTGACAGAATTATCAGAAGAGCCCTGGCAGGGTGGTGTGGGTGCGGGATGGCAGCACGGTGTCCAGAAGGGAGGAGGTGCAGGTGGAGGGCAGGAGCCCCTGGGCATCGGGGGGTCCTCACCCTGAGCAGATGGAGATCTCGAAGCTGGGATGGTCTTCGTGGCTGCAGAGCCCTTGTGGGCAGAACCTCTGCTGGAGTGCTGGGAGAGGATCAGTCGTGCATGTGGTGTCTGCTGCACATAGAACTCGAGAAGGGCTTACCCTCCTTGGAGAGAAAGTGTGCTCCCGGTGCTCTGCCTGCCTGTCTCCGTGTGTCCCAAGGCAGTCGGGGGACAGTACCCTCTCAGAGGGCTCCCGCGTCCCAGTTAATGCCCCAGGTCTAGCAGTTTTTAAATATGTGTAAGCAGTATAACATCACGCCCGGTAAAGAGTATAACAAGTATAACATGGGCTACACTTAGGAAAATGCTTCTACCCTGGTACTAAATCATATTCCAGAAACATGAGCTCATGCTTCAGACTTATAAGAGACCGTGATAAGGCAGGACTGAACTCCGGCGGCTGCTGCTTCCCTTTAACTCTTGCAAGTGTTGCACGTGAGACACACTAAGGCTCTGAACAGCTTATTGCTGTGGATTCTGCTGGGAAAAATGGTATAAGCCCGAAGAGTTGTACCAGAGCCCGCTACAGATGCCAGTGCAGTATTTGCTTAGATACCTCGTTCAAAAAATTAAAGTATATTTTGACACATAGCTGGTAAGGAAGAGATCAAGTTGTCTTGGTCTTCCTTTACAGGGATTGTTTCTGTTTGGCAGAATCCTGGGAAACGTGGAAGTCCTGTTCCTATTCACATGTGTGCTTTCTTTGTACTGTATTTTTCTCTTCATTGCATATTTTGTGTTAACTATAAAGCAGTTACTATTGCTCTGCTTAAACCAGTCCTTGCCTATTGGTATTAGAAGGATTACTATGCATTTCAGAACCCCTCTCGATATTGGCCATTTCAATGATGGCACTTACATTCTAATCCTGCTTCAGACTGGTACTGGGAGAGCTGCCTGTTACCTTTTGATCCTCTCCTCTTCCCGGAAGGCTCCAGCTGGTAGTGCCGTATCCTGCTCTCCCGGTTCCTGCTCTGGGGCTGGCCGTGGAGCTGGGTGGATGGCTGTGCAGAACCGGGTTGGTTCTGGCTGGAGGCCTGGGTGCAGGTGCTGTCCACCCGTGGCACACTGGTGGAGCTGGAGACAGGAGCAGCGGAGCACGTCTCCAGCCATGCTAACACAAGGAGAGGAGAAAAATCGTTCTCCTTGGGAGAGATGCATCAGGTGCCAAACTTCAGCTGAGTGAGGCTTTCTTTTTGCACAGTGCCTTGTTCCTGGACAGTGTGATGCAGAGGTTGAAAAAAAATGAAGAAGATGGTTCCAGCTCTTTGTGTTACATTGAGGATGCAAAGAGCCACAGGTTAGGAAACGCCTGCTCTTCCTTTGTCTTGTCTGTGGCACGTCATTCTCTCGTTGCTTTAGTTTTCTTAAAGGGAATCAATAGTTTTTTCTTACCTGGGATCCCTGGAAAATTAACCTCACTTGTACTAAAGAGTGAGTACTCTCCTACCTTTGCATAGTGTGATTAAAAACGTAAAGTTTGCTGGAGCGTGGGAAGGCTCTGTCTGTGCCGGGGCTGGAGAGCTGCTCCTTGTCTCATTTCTTCAGCTGCAGCCGCTGGCTCCCTGCCTTTCCTTTTCCTCTCCTCTTCCAAAGAGTGATTCTCACCATTTCCTCTTTGCAGATTTTTTCCCTTGATACGGTGTCTTCATTCCAGTGCTGAACTAACTTGTGAGTGCCTCTTGGGGAGGAAGTAGGTGATGTGAATGCTTTTTGTTTTGTTAAAGGTCTCTGGGGAACACAATGTGTGGAGAGTGTTCTGTATGTGCTGGAAACTGGAGGAGAAAGGAAGGAAGGGGTTTTTGCAGGAGAAAAATCAGCCAAAATCTTCCTTTCAGTTATGATTAATAGGCTTTTCTTCGGGGCTCTGAATGCTGTGTTTGTATTCAAATTAAGCAGTTTCCAGGGGGGACTTCCAGGAATAGATGTGGGGAAGGGAGAAAACCACTCTCCAGAAGAGACGTTGGAAGTGCAGGGTGCTGAGCCGCGTGCTGCTCGTGAATCTCTTCTGCCAGCTGGACGGGCAGTGTCTCCTCTGCAGAGCTCGGGGGATGAGACTCTGTTTTCTCAGTGTTTGGGATGCACTCAGTGCTCCACGGAAGTGACGGGGTTGGATGGGCAGGTGCTGGAGACCCGTGTCCCCACGGCAGCCGCTGGTGCATCCCAGCTCGGCAGGGCCCTTCTCTTGCAGGGAAGAGGGTAGAGTTCTTGGGCAGGCGGTGGTGAGCAAAGGCCCTGTCACTCCTCTGCAAAGTGCCCCGGACCCATGGCCAGGCCCCGGTATTTTTGTATCAGAACAGGAAGTAGGGCAGAGGCCTCCCCTGTGTTTTGCTTAGCGTGCCTTTCTCCGTTTTCCATCCGGGGAGACATGAAAGGCAGTTAATGCCGTACATGTAGCTGAAGACTATGTTATTTGTTGTCCTACGGTCTTTGTGTGTATAGGATGGGATGTGAGAGAGGATTGCAGTACGTGGTCCCTCCTGAATCTTGGAAACAGAAGCTGCAGCATTCCTGTCATCTGTAGGCTTCAGGAGGCTTGTCTACATTGCCTGTAGCGTCCTTCTCCCTCCTGCCTTTTCCTTGAAACCCTGTATCCATGTGAATGTTGGGTTTCTGGACTTAGCTGACTGTCTGCAGTGGCGAGGAAGCCACAAGTTCCCTGATGTGCCATCTGTCCTGGTAGTACATGTTTTGAGAGACGAGGTGGCAGGCTTCTGCCCTCCTGTAAAGCATGAGACGTTGGAGACATCTGCGCACAATGTGAAGTTCCATTGCTGGCTGCTGCGTATTTGTGCCCTCATCCTTGGTAATCAAATCAAGCAGGCACATTTGTCCTGCACCAGCCTTGTTGGCGAAAAGGTCCTCATCAGAGACGTGCATCAAACCGCCCCTGTCATCAGGTGTGAAGAAAGTAATTAGATGAGAATTCTGGGGAAAAAGAGGAGTTAAAAGTGTACTCCATGATTCAGGTGCCAGCTCACTCACTGCTGGGAATGATGGCCACTGATGGCCACTCCACGTTGTTAGTTCTTTGTGTTTTCTTTGATTTAAAGCTTCGTGGTAGTAATCTCATTATTGAATTGGGTTTCCAGTACAGTAGCTTGTTTGGTTCAATAAGAACACACTTATACTAAAGGCTAATGAAAAGAATTTTGCTTTCATTGCATTCATTAAAAGTGGTTCTACAACTAAGGCTTACTAATGGAGAAGAAATTAAATATTCATATCTATAAATTTCTCATGTCATTTCTGATTTTCATTAATCTCTCCCTCCCTGCATTGGATTCCAAAAGTGTCTGAAAGCTCTAATGAAATACCAGTTTGGATATTAATTGGAGATCTATTCTGTTTACGTAAAAAGACTTCCACAGATGTACACTTAATGCATCTTGAGTGCAGGTTTCTGTTAGCGATGGAGAGAAGTAGTGGTGAGGTCTTACCCATGGAGGAGCAGTGTTCTGTCCTTAAAGCACTTTTTAAGGAATGCAAATAATGTTTTATATTCTGTTCTGACAGCTTTATTTGTGCTATTGAAACAGCTTTAAGTGAACCCAAAGTGCAGCAAGGTTTGCATCAGAAAGGTATTAGCTGGACGTGAAGATAAAACCTGAGTAATGGGCATCAAAGGTGCTTAAGGATGCACGACCTTTTTATAGCACAGTGTCCATATGTATGCACCGCAAATACACCCGAGTGCTTTCAGCAAATACTGGATTGTGGCTTCTGTGACCTCCTGCCCAGTAACTCTTGAGGAGGTTCCAGATCCCTTTGAGCTGGGGCTTTGCCGTTGCTTTATGTGTGAGCAGAATATGTTTTTGCAGTTCTTGCTTTCTGGGTAAGTTCCTGGTGTCCCAGTTTAGGGGGATGTGGAAGCTCTGATTGGGAATGCTTTGCAGCTGCATATCGATGTCCTTGCGGATGTACAAATGGAAATGCATGGTGACAAGAGATCTAAGTAACTCTGAAAGTATTGCGTGTTCCCATGAATGGTTTCCTTGGAAAGGGAGGCACAAAGAAAAATGCTCTTGTGAACATGTTCAAAATTACAAGTGTCTTGCCTCAATCAGAGAATGCATATATATATATACACACACACACATGTGTATATATCCATGTATTCTATATATGTGTATTTATACTGTGTCCAACAAGGGGTGCTGGGCAGTGTCTGCATTAGGGGATGTGTGTGGAGAAGGAAGGTTCAGCTCCTATCTAGATCTTTGTGTCGTGTTTCATTGCAGCTTGAGCTTTCAGTACATTTTCGTCTCTACTAGTACTTGATGTTTGTATTAGGCTCATTGGCAAGAACTGGTGAGAGAGGAGCAAGCTATTTTGTGTGCTGTGTGAGTCAAGAGACCTGAAATGGAGGTCTCGAGAATGAGCATTTGGTTGTTGGTAGTTAAGTAATTGGCCAAGTCCAAGGGCAAGGCTTTGCCTTAATAGTAATTACCATCCCTGCTCTCCAGAACAGTTCAGAGGCCTTGCAAAAGTTGAGGAAGTCTTCACACCGAGAGGATAAGTGGCTGGGTGGCAGTCACAAACCAAACTGTGGTGTTGGGTTTTTCTGACTATAGCCAGCGTGACCAAAGAAGCCAGGAGGTGATCATGTAGCCCAGCACGAAGTCATGGGCAGATTTGGTATTTGTGACTTCTACCAATTAAGTAACTGGCATTTCTTCTTCCCTTTGGCTTTTCAGGCATACTTCCGACAGGGTGTGGCCCTTCAGTATCTTGGACGTCATGCAGATGCACTGGCAGCGTTTGCGTCGGGACTGGCTCAAGATCCCAAGAGTCTTCAGCTTCTGGTTGGCATGGTCGAGGCCGCCATGAAATCTCCCATGCGAGGTAAGCACCAGGAGATGTTCTCAAGGATGGTGATTTGCTGCTGCGGTACCTAAAGGTGGTAGTTTCAGTCCATGGGTGACTCCAGCAGCATCCGAGGGCAGGAGAACCTGGAGGCCTGAAAGGAAAGATTTCAGGATTTGGCTTCTCTGCTGAGTCAGCAAGTGCTGAGAAGGGAGCCCAACATTGGAGGAGGAACAAATAAAATATTCTTCTTATTCAGTGGGATAGCGAGATACTTAGGAAGTATTGAAATCCCATGGACCTTGAAGCCATGTCAGCTGTACAGCGTTTTGGCTCTCTCTCATACTGACCCTGTTTCCAGGATTTTCCACTTTAGAAGCAGGAGGTAATCTCCTCGTTGCTCTTTTTCTGTTCCTCTGTTTCTCTTACAAGCTTTGTGTTGCAGTGTCCTAATGGTATTTCCCGGGAGGGAACATGGCAGTTCTCATCCTCGGCAGATGCTGCCGGGGGCCCCAGGGCTCAGGGGCTAAGAAGCACTGAAATGAAAAAATATTCCCGTTGGTGTTTCCTTTTTTACGGTGTTTTTCTCCATCCACTAAAGTGAATTCATCTGGAAGTTTCTGTCCTACATAGCAGTCACCTTGTGACACTAATTCGTTTGGTGCCCAGTGGCACCGTGGCTGCTGCTCGGGACGTGTGACGTGTGAGCAGCCCCAGGCCTGGCTGGGTGACCTCGCTGTCCCGCTGTCTGCTGACACTGCTGCTCCCTGCTGCCGTCCTCCCACTGACTGCTTTGGCACATTTGAGATCATCCTTCCTTCTGGAGTACTGGTTTTACGTTGAGAGTGTGTAAATCCTGTACTGCTGTAACGGCTGTTCGGGCTCCTGGTCCCACGGTGCCAGGCACTCTGCAGGCACTTGGGTAGTTGTTACGTGTTGTTCTGGTGCCCTTTCCAAGAGCTCGCTCTCTAGGAGAGACACAGAAGATGTCTCCAGGTATTGTCCGTGGTATAAAGCCAGCCCCTTGTAACTTCATTCCACCAGGATAATAGATTGTTTGGAGCCATGGATAGACTGATGTGAGTCGGGGCTTCCAGGAGACCTGTGTTGAGGGAAAGAGGAGCAACCAGGAAGGCAGAAGGGCTGTCAGTGGCGTGCGTGCAGCCAGGACCTTCTATCATCTGAATGATGGAAGCAGTTAGACTAATTATAAGTAGTCTGGCAGGTCCAGTGCTGTCATTTCTGCAGGACTACCTTCTCCTCAGTCTTTCTGCAGTTTTTGTCACGTCCCTTGGTGAATGCTGAGTGCTGAGGTACCTGAACAGGCACAGATTTTGCAGACGTTCAGCTGCAGGTTTGTGCTGAAGGAGCAGAAAGTGCAGTGCTCTTACTCGCTGCTGATGGCCCATTTCCTACAAAACACCTTAGGTGTTTTCTGCTTTTCTTCTGCTGTTAGGCCAATCTTCAGGGCTCAGTACGAGACTGTTCTGCATGCTCATGCTCTCTTCCTGAAGTACTTCCTGCAAGTATAACATCAGCTTGGTAGTTATCTGTCTTCATGTACTAGATGGTACATTTGAGCCTTGAGTTCCTGTGATAAATCTTGGTTGATTTGGGCAGTGTTTGGCCCTGAGCATGTCATTCAGTTAACAAAAAATGAAGATGAGTTGTGGAGGTGATTTCTAGATGCAAATAACTCAGTTTGTTGAGTAACTCTGCCTTCATTTCTGTATTTCAGAGTCCCTGGAGCCCACCTATCAACAACTGCAGAAGATGAAGCTGGACAAGAGCCCCTTTGTTGTGGTGTCTGTGATTGGCCAGGAACTTCTGACTGCAGGCCACCACGGGGCCTCTGTGGTGGTGCTGGAGGCTGCCCTGAAGATCGGCACTTGCAGCCTGAAGCTGCGGGGATCGGTGTTCTCTGCGCTGAGCAGCGCGTACTGGTCCCTTGGGAATACGGAGAAAAGCACTGGATACATGCAGCAGGACTTGGACGTAGCCAAGACTTTAGGTAAGAGTTCTCCTTTCACTCACTTGACCGCTGGATGGGTACGGATAGAGCACATTAATAGCAGTGTTAATGGGCAGCATCTCTGTAATGCTCAGGTTTCTGTGGGATTTCACAGAACTGCTAAATCAAATCTGAAATTTCTGAAATGTGGAATCTACAGACTTGTGCAGCGCTGTTGGGCTGTGTGTGTGAAGGAGCAAGTGGTCAGTGTGTGTGCTACGATTTTACAGGGTCCTGTCATTTTCTAGTGTCATCCATGTGGGAACTGGTCTTATCCCCTGTGAAGACTTGGGCTCAAAACCTCAAATGAGTCTTAAATGAAGCAATCTGTTTGTTCAAGAATTTGGCAGAAAAAGGTGCCCTGTCTGAGCTTCTGAGGCAGTTGCCAGGGAAAGAATAAATCAGGAGTGAGACAATGGATGAACACGAGGGTTTAAAAAATTAAACAAATTGGAAAATCCCTCTTGTGTATGGTGTATCCTGCACTACACTCCGAGCTTTCGGGGAGCTGTAGGGCAGGAGACAGCCTGTGAGACACAAAGGTGGGGATGGAGGGCTCTAGCCAGGAGACCTCGCTGGAAGTACGTGCTTTGTGCGTGAGCTGAGCTGTGCTGCAGAGCTGCTCTCTGGAGAAGGCTGGCGTGCCCTCTGCTTGTTGTAAGCCTGGGCCACTGGCTCAATTTCACAAACAAATTGCTAATGTCAAGGAAGGAATAAACACAGAAGAGTGGGAAGTGGCCAAGTGTTAGGCCAAAGCAGAAATTAAAACAATTCTAAAAATAAGGTTGATGGCTATTGTAGACATTTCTGAAGGTCAGCAAAGAGCAGAGGTTTTGCTATTTATTAAACGTAAGGATGAGTTTCTTCTGATGCTGGTTCTCACACTGGAGCATCACTTGTCAGTGTGTTCCAGTCTTTGTGCTGGACACTTCTAGTGACACCTTTGCTCACTAACCTTTTTTTTGTTTGCATGTGACTCAGGTGACCAGACGGGAGAATGCCGAGCTCACGGAAATCTGGGCTCCGCATTCTTTTCCAAAGGAAATTACCGGGAGGCCCTTACTAACCACAGACATCAGCTGGTGCTCGCCATGAAACTCAAGGACAGAGAGGTAGGAAGCTTAATAAATAGACTGAACTGGGAGTCAGCACCACGTGGTTTTCTGGAGAGATAATGACTGTCTCAAGAAGCCTTGTCTGTCTGGCCCATTTTATTCTGAGAATTCGGAAGCTACGCAGTTTCTCTTCTGAGCTGTTCACTTGCCTTTTGTTAAGGAACTTGTTGGTACCAGCAGATACGGCACCTGAGTGCACGTGGCAGGGCGCTGGGCTTGTCCCTTTGCCTCCCCGGCCCTGGTCTCCACGTGGCTCTGAGTGCCTCATTCCACCTCCCTCTCCCTTCCCGTCCATCTGCCCACAGCGCAGGGGCTGCAGGGGCTGGAGGCTGCTGCTGGAGGTGTCAACACCACATCTCTGCAGCTGAGCCCTGGCTGCCATCAGCTCTTGCTCTGCCTGGGATATGGGTGCTGCTGATTTGAACTCTGTGGGGTGCGTCCTGTGCTGTGCCTCTTCCAGACAAGCAACGAGCTAGCTGCCTGTCCCGAGCGTTCACAGAAACGTGCTTTGTTGAAGAAGCAGTGAAAAGAAAAAGAATCTATGCAAACCTGAAAATACAATGTTGGCGTGAAGTGTAGGGCTGCTTGAACAGGATCTGATTTGCCTTGACCGTTTGCCGTTTGGCATTCGAGGTGTTGTGCCAGGCTCCCTGCCAGCCCAGGGCAGCGTCCTGCGTGGGCTGGAGAATGTCCCGAGAGATTTCTACGGAAGGGTCACTGTAAGGACAGAATCATCCTTTTGGTGCAAGTTGCAGATACAAAAGCTGTTCCACCCCCCTCTAATGGGTTCCCCTCTGCTGTGGAGGGATGCGGACTTGTGGGGTGGAAAGAGGGCCTGGAGGCAGCAGGGCTGGTGGGAATTCATGGAAACACAAGTCCTTCTGGGGACATCTAAAACCTGGGGGCGATCAGTTCCCCTCTGATAGGTCATTGAAAAGATCCATTTGAATTAGCCAAGTGCTTTACTGAACTCGTATAGGTTAAATATCAAGTAAGCTTTGGAGAGATGCATCTTTCAGTAGGTTGTGGAAGGACTGTGACTGGGGGAGGGACCTGCTGGACATTTTCATGATTATTTTACCAGCTGGAAAACCTCCTGAATCACTCCTGATTTCCTTGTTTCTGTTCATGCAGAGCAGAAAAGCTGTTACTTGTCATTGTTTTTATCGTTTTCTTGATGAGGGGTCCCTGTTCCTGCTAAGAGTCTATCTGCATAGCTGCTTCTCCTCCGTGATGATCTCTAAGCAGCAGCTCCCCTTGTTTTGGGAGGGGGCTGAAGGAAATAGCAGGAAAGTCGCTGTGCTGTGTGAGCACAGCCCGAGAGCCCCTGGCCAGCCTGGGGACACGAGTGCTGGTGCGTTTCACTGGCTCCAGGCCGCTGATCTGAACAGATCCCCGCGGTTGATCTGGGAGGAGTCCAGGCAGTGGAGGCTGATCATGATCGTTCTTAGTTCATGACACATCTGGGCACATAATTAACAGTTATTGACAACAAATGACTACTTGGTTTAGCAAGAAAGCTGAACTTCTTGGATTTCCTGTAGGATGTAACCACAGGAAATTAATTTGGCGCTTTCTGATGACATCATCTTGACCACAGAGCTTCCTCTGAACAAAACGCTGTTTTTCTTGGCCTCCTTTGCAGACATTTTTATAATGCAAATGTTATAAAGTTGCAGTAGTGCTGATGTGAATTCCACCAGAAGGGAATTTGGTGTGCGACTGTAATGAGGTAATTGTTTTACCTCCAGCTGTACAGAGAATTGGTGCAGAAGGTAAAAAGTGCTCCTTTGTGCAGGAGCTACCCTTGGAGGGAGCGCAGGGTTCTGAGGCTGCTGAAGCAAATGTTTGTACCAGGGGCTTCCTCTGGATCGTGTTGCCCGTAAGCCGAGGAGGGAGTTGCAGAGGGTCTGGCTGCAGCAGTCAGGTCTGTCCTCCCCCAGGCAAGCCTGGAGAAGGGAGACTGTCAGCTGCATGGGGAATCCTCAGCTGCTCAGATGGCCCAAAGATTTGAAATGTTTGTCTCCACCTGGCACAGGGAGCCTGTGCAGCTCCTGTTGCAAGCTCCGCATCACACAATCCGTGTGTCCAGACAGGTCATCTGCTCTTTGCAGTCAGAGTGAGGAAAAATTCAGGCTGTTTTGTGGAACTTGTGACCAGAGAATGGAGCAGAAGTAGCTGGGATTTGGTGTACCTCTAGTGTCTCCAAGAGAGACCTCGGGGTATTGAACATACGTGTGGTTTTGGTCTATGCATACAAGTAAGGAGACGTTCTCAGCAGGACACTGTAATGGGCACCATGAAGTAGCTGTCTCCAGTGTCATTTCAACACTTTCCATCACAGTTAAGTGATGGGTTGGATCTTTTGACCAACTGCAGTAGCTGGTCAAGAAATTCAGATGAGCTAATTCTGTGAGATTATTTCTGAAAGAATTAGCAGACTTGAAATTACAGCTGATTCAGGAAACCAGAAATCATAAGGGACTCAGTTTTTCTTTCTCTGCATTCTTTGGTTCCTGTGGAGCTTTGCAGATGGTCACTGTGGTCAGTAGGGTACCATCCTAAAAAGGTTAACAACAGAAGGGAGGTGTGGTAGAAGAGAGGAAGGTAGGCAGGACCGTTGAGAAGGACAGTAGCTCTCTTCTGATGGAGGTGAGTGTGGGACTTCAGCTCTGAGACTGGACGCAGTTTGACAGGAAATAGCAGCACGGTTTGGTAGCCTGTCATTTCTCGGTGAAGATTAAGCAGAGCAGACTTCAGTGTGGGCTGTCTTGGCCTGCTGCAGACCCTGGGATTGTACTCAGGTTGAGAATCCTGATGAAGCCTGTGCTGCTCTCTCACAGCAGTGTCTCCTGTACTGGCTGAAGTGGGGCTGACGTGGATGTACCTGTCCATCCTTCGGCTGTGCCACTAGTGGCGAGGTGGGCATCACTGGATGGTGTCTTTACAGTCTCTGCGTACGTGAGGGAGTGTTTTGAAGCTGTGAGAGCTGCCAAGCAGAAGTGGAAAGGGAAAGGAAAGCTGTGGAGTCCGTCCTTGGGCTCCCCCACACAGGCTGTGCTTGAATCCTGCTTTGCAGAGGCCACCGATACCACAATGACTCTGCACCGTAATCGCTCCCCTCTCTCCTGGGCCGTCAGACGCCTTCTATTACAGCCCCACATTCAAAAATAGCAGGGCAGCAAGGCAAAATCATAAACTAACCATAATAAAATTAATGCTTGTGTGAAAGCACGTTGCCAACGCTGAGCTCTTGGGAAGGGTGGTGTTGCCAGAAAGCCACCGGGTGCTGGCAGCTCACACGCCGGCTGGCCGGCACCTTGGGAGCTGAGCTGGGCCTTCCCCAGAGGTGCAGCTTCCCTCTTCGCTAGGTGGAGCAGAGAGAAGCCTTTGGGTGAGGAAGAGGACCCTTTGTGCCCCGAACTCTCGCTGGGGCTGGGATGAAGGTGGACCTGAACGACTCAAGTCTGTTTCCTGCTGCCCCTTTTCTCAGGGAGCGTGACCGTGGGCTCAGGATGCCCAACAGCTTGCAGCAATCACTCTTAGCCTGTTTGGAAGGGATTCCCTCTGCCTCCCCTCTGGAAGCAGCTATTGCTGGAAGGAGCGGACGCAGCACTGGCTCGGGCTCGGTGCCCTCCTGTCACTGACCCTTTGGGGCTGCTGCTCTTGGATATCACCAGGAGCATCTGTGGCTCTGAGAATCATCTGCAGCAGGTGGGTGTGCTCAGTAACAGGGCTGATGAGCTGGATTTTACTGTCTCAAGATGGATTTTTTAAAACAACTGCAAGTGCAAGGCACGGTTCATGTTTGCAGCTTCAGCAGAGTGTTTTTTGCAGGAAGCTTGACTATTTGCAGGAAAAGATGATGATGAAGACGATAATTAGAACAGGGTGGTGAAGTGCCGTAGAAGAAAGGTGTTTATTAGGCAGGCTTTTGTGGGTTTTCTGTGCCGCTTTGTTGTTGCTTATCTATGAAAGTTCTTGTGCGGTAGGAGAAACATCAGAATGCAGAAATTCCACTCTGAAGAGAAGCCGTGGGCTCGAAGCCCAGGAGCCTCCAGAAGCCAGTCAAGTGCTAGACTTTGTGCTGCAGAGAGAGCACTGCCATGGAGCTGAGTGCGAGGAGAGGCCTTTGCTGGCAGCAGAGGACTGTCGTGATGGAAGGTTGTCAGGGATAGCCGGCTGCTGTGCATCTCTGGAGGAGGAGCGTTAGTGAAATATGATTGCTGTGACAGCCATAATCAGTGTCTGGATTCAGTTGGGAATTTGCAGATTCTGCAACTGTCTGAGCATACTTTGTGTGCAGCTCAGCCACTGGTGGTTATTTAGGTTTGAAATTCTAGTCGTTTTTCCCAGTCCCTTTTAAAGCATGCCTGAGCCAGCAATGAAACACAGCATAAAGCTCCTACATTTTGGTAAAATACAACTACTTACTGTCAGGCTGTGCAAGTCAAAGATCAAATTTCACTTTCTTATTTCCAGAATGAGATGCAGAAGGAAGGACAGATCATTCCTTTCTCCTGAAATCTGCAAGTTCTGTAAAGCCAAGGTTTTCTGCCCCTTCCTGAAAAGAAGGGGAAATTCTTTCCAGGTGTCTTTCCTGCTGTGCTTTGTCTGTACAAGCCACATCTTCAGTAAGTAGCAAAGCTATAAGTTTTTAGCCTGTTGCCTGAACTCCTTGAGTGCATTATGGTACAAGGCAAAAGAGTTTTGCTGCGGTTTTTTTTTTTCCACGTTCCTTGCCAATCATTGTAGAAATTAGGAATATCTGTTCTGCTGAGTTAGGTAAGGAAAAAGGCTGGAACACAGTCTGAGTTAGAAGTGGCACCACTGTCCTTCAGGAGTGACCCCGTCTTCGTTCCTCTTAAAACACAACCTGTTGAGCCTCTGGTGTGCCATGGAGCTCGCCCGCAGCGCTCTGGGATGCGTGTGTAAAGGCCTGGGTGCAGGCTGGTCACCCTCGGCACCACAAGCTGAACGGCTCCAAGAAGACGTGTCAGGGTGTTGTCGGCTCTGGCTCATGCCTGGGCAAGGTGTGTGTGCCCCTGGATGAACTTCTTTCCGAATGAATGGCAGGAGAGCTTGTCTGAAACGCGGAGTGCCTCCCTGGCTGCCTGCCCGCATCCCTTCCTGGCCAGAATGATTTCTGTGTTTGGACTGTGCTGGGAGACACAGGGCTCCCACCAGAGAGGAAGTCACAACTGCTTGTGCTTCAGTTGTGCCACAGATTTGGCTGGAAGTGTGAATCCGTGCAACCCTTCCTCTGGAGAAACCATCACAGGGCACGTCAGCATGGAGTGAGCTCATCAGAACATGTGCAGCTGATTAGCTGTGGGCCAGGTTCCCCTCCTGGTTACCTCGTCAGGCATCCAGAGGCCTCCCAGAGCTGTGTGGACTTCCCCCAGGTCCACCCTGCTGCAGCCTGTCCCTGAGGTGAAGCTGGAGTGGAGCTCACACTCGATGGCGAGCGCAGCTCTCCTGGCCGCAGTGCCCGTGCAGGCCTCGTAGCCGCTGCTGCTGCTCCACCATCGCCCAGCACGGTCACTGCCGTTCTCCCCAGAGCAAGCCAAGTCGCTTCATGGAGAGCTGCTCTTCAGCTGTGAACAGCTTCCTTGGCCCCGGGAGAGGAGCCTGTGCGTTGCTGTTTGGGAGCATGCAGGGGTCTGTCTTCTCCCTCCAGGGCAGGCACAGGCAGACTCCGGGTGTGTGCCAGGCCCCAGGAGACATCTCTGGCTGCTAGGGGTACATGTGTTGAGCAGGAGCTGCTCAGACTGTACGATGAGGTTCTGGAAAAAGTATTTTTCTGACTTTACACTTGTTACGGCTTCAATGCCTGTACCAAAACCCTGGCCTAGCTAGCGTATAGCAGACAGAAGTGCTCGCCTTTCTGGGCTGCCATCTCTGTTCGGGAAGCAAAGAAGGATATTTCTGTGGTACAGAACATTTTCTCAATCCATTTGTTGTTCTTCAGTGTCCATATCTCTTGTGATCAGTCCAGTGCATTTTTGACATAAGTGTTCCATTCCTCCTAGTGGAACAGGCTCTTTCTTTCTGTGCCTGTTCTTCCTGAGCAGTATCTCGAGTGCTGCCAGGAAGCCCCTTCTGTTTACCCTTCTGCTCAGGTGTCACTTGGGCGTGCAGCAGTGGGCTGGGTGCTGCTCCTGTTCTGTGCAGAACTTGGCTTTGCATGGGTTACCGTTCACAGAATCACAGAATGGTTTGGGTTGGAAGGGACCTTAAAGATCATCTAGTTCCAGCCCTGTGCCATAGGCAGAGACACCTCCCACTAGACCAGGCTCCATGATCCTTTTCCATTGCATTCAGGTGGCTTTCAGGTGTTTTAAAACATAGGGCCAACTTTGTCACTTTCTCACTGAAAATTCCAGAGGGAATTCACCTGGTCACTTGCTTCCACATTTGTGCTTCATTTTCATCAGTCTCAGGTGGCTGCTGAGGATGAAATTCATTCATTCACTGCAGCTTGAGGGAGCCCACAGCAGTTTCTCTGCCTGTGGCATTTGTGTGGCACTTGGCCGTATGAAGAGGTGGTCAGGCCGCAGGGGTGCCAAATTTTTCAGAAAGGAAAAATGAAAATCTTTTGACTGCAGTTATTTTGTTATGTTTGCAAATATTCTGGAAGATGAGAACAGGCTATAAATAGCTCACAAATGAGAAATGGAAAGACTCTTCAGGCTAAAGCCATTTGTCATGCATGAAAACGTTGACTAAGATGGCAGAAACAGGCTGTGGAGGCGAAAGCAGGAACGTAGTGCTTGCTGCGAGCTTTGCAGAAAAGGAGCAGAGAAGGTATTTGTTTCTCTGCTATTCTATTTCCCTTATACTCTTCTGTAGTGAAGTCACTGCTTCCAAATAATTTATTGCGTAGCTGTCTGCCAGAAGTGGATTATCTGCTGCCTGTAGCAACATGAACAGGAAAAACTAGAAGGAGAATACACCTTATTCCTTATAGCTTTATCACATCTGAGTGGAGTTCCAGAAGTGAGGAGGAGGCTGGGGAAGGCTCTGCTAACTGGTGATCTGTATTAATGGTTAATGCTAATAGAAGTGTGGGAATGACAAGATTAGGAGGTGGCCACTGCTATTAAAAAGTAAATGTTTATTTCTTGAGCTTTTTCAAGGGAAGAGACTGGAAATGACATGAGAGCTTTTGTTAAGAAAGTAGCATCTCTGTTACTGGTACCACAAGAACGTGAAGAGACGACGGCCTGTTGCATAAGCACTGTGCGTTTCTATGGCAGAGATGGTAACTGCAGGGGTGTCCTCCTTCTGTCAAAAAACCCCCCCAACATCTTACCAAAAAGATAAAGCAGTGAGAGATAAATGGGTGACTGTGGCACTTCTGTATTCAAAAACATTTTTAGTGCATGAGATTACCTCGTCACTCTTGTTTCTCCATTATGCCTTCTGTTTTTCTCTGGGGTTCTTTTAGAGGATCTTTTGAGTCCTGGAGGTACTTTCAAGAAATTGAAACAAGCTGGTTTTTGATTCAGCCTCTGCGTGAGAAACAGCTTTCCAAATCCCATGACACTTTACACAGGATTTACAAACAACAGAATGGTTGATCAGGCTGCTAACCACTTGAGCAAAAGACTGCTCCCAATCTCTGCTCTCCAAAGGTGCGAGACCAGCACCAGTTTCTCAGGAACTCGGTGGGAAATCACCCGCAGAAACCAGAAACTGGTAAAAAGATCAGGCCTTTGCAGTGCACGAACTGGATATTTGCAGCAGGAAAGGGTCACTTTTCCTTTGAAACTTGTCTAATCCGGGCTTTTGCACGAAGCCCAGCGTCACGAGCCTTCTTGCTGATCGCAGGCTGGTTTTAATATGTCTTTTCATTATTACTGGGGGGAAGCTGCCAAGAGTCGCTCACTACCCAGTGTGCAGCTGCAGCCCACACTCTCCCAGTGCTGTGCTGCCAGAAATGGGTACGGTCCAGATGCACTGTTGGCTGGACTGGCAGAAGTTTCCTGACTGGCAGCTGAGGTGGTGGAAGGTCCCAGCAGGATTTCCAGGGATCAGCCAGGAGGTGAGTGGGAGGAGGAGGAGGAGAAGGCTCCACAGGGCACCCCAGCACATGTGCCTGATCGTTACAGTGTTCAGACTCTCTGTGGCTTGAGCGGTTTTTGTTTTATGAGAGATAGGGCCTTTACACCAAAAGCAGCGTTGTCATCTTCAGGACTGTGTAGGACCAAAGATTTGCTTACTTACCAGGAGATCGGCACTAACACTTTCTTGGCTTTTTGAGGAGGTGTTTACAGATCCTGGTCCGTGTTTTCTGGAATCATTGCTGGATTTGTACCGGACTTGGGAGCGATCTGATTTGCAGAACTGAAACCTCAATGCTGGCCACCTGCTCGGAGGACCTGGCTGAGCAGGTCTGGGTGGCACAGGTGTGCTGAATCCCTCTGCGGAGGCTGCTGAAGAAGGGCTGTGGCGCAGCCAGCACAGCGTTAGGTGAGAGTGGGGCACATTGCTTTTCCAGCTTTCCTAGCAGGACAGAAGCTTTATTTTTAACCACACTGCCCTTGAAGTCTCAGGTTCTGCAGGTGTTGTGATTTCAGCTTAATGAGAATTTGTGAGAGGATTGACTCAGTCTGCAGAACGTCTTCCTGGACACTTTTTGGAGCATTGTTCAATTCACTAAAGTTCAGTCTTTGTCTGGCCCAGATGTTTGGCTCTGGTTTTGGGTGTACAGAGTTACAGGCATACACTTTCCAGTTCGTGTTGTTCCCGTGTAGACTTATGCTTCAAACAGCTGGTCTTTGAGGGCCCTCTGGTTAACCACTGGGACTCAAAAATCTGACCTATTGTGTAGGTATGCATCAGCTCCCTCATTAAGAAGGGCAGTGCTATCCTTTGCCTCACTGATTTCAGCCTCTCATTGCAGACAGTAGCCTTGCTTCACTGGGAATTCGGGGCAAACTCCCTCACATCCTGGAGGAAGGCTGAGTACCAGCTGCCAGGAGGATGCTTGCCATAGGAGTTTATTTGAGGATTCTGGGTCTGTTGGGGCTCTAGTGCTGCATGACATCTTAGACTGGGTTACCTGTGGGGCCGAGAGCCTGAGCTCAGTGGTGCTTGAGCATCAAGTAGTCGGATTTGTAAAAGAAAGCATAAATTTTTGCCTTTCTCTTTTCTGCGTTTAGCAGCTCTTTTTAGAGAAAGTCATCTTGACTGGGTTTGTACAGGTTTGTCCAGTTCAAACGCGATAGGATTAAGCAGAATGAAGGGAAATCTGACCAGTGCAGGAAATTTGGGAATGCGCTAAAAGGCCATATGCTTTGTTTTGTTTGGACTTGTGACTCAGAAGGGAAATGTAATACTTCCTGAGGATCTCCTTTAAATGTCCCCACTTGACCTCCACGGCACATGGATTTTAGCTGGAAGAAACACAGTCTTCTGGTTTTACTTACCTCTCACAGTATCTGCAAAACCTAGCACTCTACTGAGGCCTGTACCTGACTGCAGTAAAAGAAATGAAGCAGAAAAGCCGTGTAGGAGCTGCAGCTCCGGGAGCAGTGCTCTTGGGGTTTTCAGAAGGCCCACCCAGGCCAAGGCTTTCCCCGGTGAGTTTCCAGTGAAGCGGTCTCCATCTTTCTGAGCAGGATTGGCGCAGGTCAGCACGCTGCTGCGGGAGGTAGAGGCTTCTGTGCCTGCACAGAGAGCTGCTCGGGGCTCTCTGAGATCCAAGTTTGTAATGTGCTGGCTTATTCTTCCAGGACTGACTTTGACCAGGGCATGAGTCACTCCGCAGAGTCACCATCTCAGAGAAGCTTGTGGTTTTAAAAGAGGGATTCTTTTCTTTACATCAGCATTAAAAATGTGACCTCAGCCATCCTTCCTGAAGTGATTTCACACAGGAGCCTTTTAGACTATGTCCGGAAAGCTACCAAATTTTGGATACTTAGGATAAAGTTATGTGAGCCCCAGGTGATGCTTCGGCTTGATGCTAAGGTCTACTTTATGGTGTTCCTGGGCTGGTGCATTTTGCATGACATCCTTTTCTTTGTGGCATGAGAATTGAGCGCTGCAGAGCCCACCCCAGAGAAGCAGCAGAGCCCTGCTGGGACTCCAGCCTTTGCACCAGCTCACACGGTTAACGGGAACAGCCTTTTCAGTGTTGGTGACAAGCAGCTTCACTCAAGATAAAATGAGTGTCCGTATGGACTAGTTGCTGCTGCTTCTTCCTAGGCAAACCCTGCTAACTTGGTCAAAAGTATCTGCAGTTCTGTTAAGGGAGTAACTCAGGTTTGGTTTTACAAGTCTTCCAGGCAGAACTGGACATGTCGCTCCTAAATGATAGTGGAGGACATTGAGTAACTGGATTTTTCACTGGAGCAGAGTTATTTTGATCTCCAAACGAGCAGCTGAAAGTTGTTGCCTTGGAAGCCTTTGGTTTCAGGAGAATGGCCAACTGAATAGTGACCACAAGCTGTGGTGCTGTTCAGGTTTGCCTGGATTCACATCATTTATCATTTATGTGGTTCTTTTGCCATTGATCAGGAAGAATGATCAGTCCTCTAGACCATTGTCATTTCCTTGAAAAGAGAGGGCTGGAAGTGGATTGTAAGCACAGCCCATGTCAGCGTCTGTCGTGAACAGCAAGTGCTGCAGAGAATCAGATTTAACACATTAATCAAGAGGGGATTGGAGCTATCTCTTCCTGCTGTGTATGTTGAGGTTTTCTGCTGTGTCATTAATTCCCAATTATTCCCTTTCAATTAGCAGTAGTTACAAAGTTCCTTCCAGACATTCAGATACTAGTGCTTCTGTTGCATGGCTTTATCTTCTTTGGGGTTTGCTTTTTGGTAGTTTCTATGTAAAAGACTGAGACCTTCTACAGATAAATAGGAATTATCAAGAATATTGATTCCAGTGCATTTTTTCCACCCCAGGAAATAATTACCTAAAAGCAAATCTATTCATTCTTTCTGCGTACAGATAATGTTCAGGAGGAGAATGTTGCCTGCTGTTTCCTTGCTTATTTTCAAGAGCATGCCACAGGAAGGAAAAAGCTGGATGTGGTCCTGGCACACCACAGCAGGACCTGGACCATACCAGGTCCAGCCTCACCTCTGAGGGAGGAGGGAAGGGCAGCTTTGAAAGTTGGTGGGGCATCTACTGTAGTTGGGTGTGAAACTTGCATTAGTGCATAGAGAAGTAGATCTCCAAGCCTAGTTGTGGAATACCGGTGGATTCTGAGGAAATGATAAAGGGGCCTAACTGAAGCGGAGGTAAAGTGCAGTTTACAGCCACTAGATCATTTTGGTAGGTTCTGAAAGTACTCATCCTGTTATCCTCCTGTCCTGCCTCTGTGCACAGTGGTTACATAGCACATACCTGTGAAACAAACAGAGCTTACACACAGAAAGAGCATAAATGCTTACAGAGAGTTGCGTTGCTGTAAGCTAAGCCCTGTACTTCCTACGTGGAGAAGATATGGTGAGATTTTACTCTTTATGGTGAAGCCAGCAGAACTCATCCTGTAACGCTTTCAGATTTAAGCATTTCTTGTGTGTGTGTGTTTAGAAGCCATCTGTTGAAGCTGCCTTCCTCTCACCACCCCCCAAATACTCTCAGTGAACCAGGAAACCTTTCTGCATTCAAAAGCAGGAGTCAGCTCTTGAGAAGAGCATCCTGCTGGCTGTCCTGAGCACAGATGTTGGGAATACGCATGGCTGGTCTTTTGGAAGCAGCCCCACTGCAGCGCGTGGGATCAGGCACCACTGCTACCCCGTGCCCAGAGGGAGACTGGAAGTGGAGAGGAGCAGCATGCAAGAGCCTGCTGCTTTGAGTTTCACAGATGCTTAGTCCATGCCCGTTATTTCCTTACCTTGGCTGTAAAAGCTCCATCTCTGATCAATCCTAATTGGTGTCTGTGTTTGCGGATCACGGCTGCCATATAGTGAGATACCAGGCAGAGCATTTTCATTTGCCCATTTTCGAATTATTGTACAGTGTTCTCATTTAAGGAGGCTGTGGAATGAGTTAAAGAATTGTTTAAGTGCAACACAATTGGGAAATGACCATTCTCTGGCAAGGGTGAAATATCTAAAAAACACATCTCTCCAAGTCACCAGATCCCTATTAGTTGTCATTCTGTGAGACACATCTGCTTAACATCAGACTCTCTACCTTTTTCAGCTGAAGAACCAAAGCTGGCTGTTGCTCCCAAGAAAAAGAGAGCAATCAGAAATGTTTTTCAGAACTCCCTTCTGTCCCTCAGCTCAGTGGCAGAAGAATCTGCTTTCTATTAAAGTGATAAATTGCATAATTGGAGGTGTAAGCAACCCCCACTGTAAAATTTGTCTTTGTCAGATATATAAAGCATTGATTTTCTTTGTTTGCTGATGCAGAAACCCGCAAGCCTCCCATCACCCTGCTACCAAGCAGAGGTTCGTGCTCGCACAGCTGGAGCCTTTCACGTGCATCAGCCTCATACTCTCACTGCGACGTTTTGACTCCTCTGCCAGTGCCCCTGGGAATGCCCCTTCCCCGCTGGCCCCACGTGTGAGCCGCTCACGGCTCCCGCTGGATCCTGTTATGCAGAGGATTTTATTAAGTATACAGTGATGAATTTATCTTCTGGAATCCTATTACTAACCCCCTGAAGTGAGTCATTGGTGTCCCCCAGCAGATGTAATCACCAAATTGTTACTGAACGCTGCTTTAATGTCAAGCTCCACAGTCTTTCCACTGATTGCCCCCACGAGCACATAGAGAGTATGGATAGTCATCTTGCTGGAGAAGAGATGCTGCCCTGGGGAAGCCAGAAGTGCCACAGGCTCTGCTCATGCAGGTTCCAAGATGATTGAGGAGTGCTTCTCTCAGAGCATTTGGATCAGTTAAGTTAACAGTGGAAGCTGCTGCAGAATAAAACGTGTGGGGAGCGTTGGCGTGAAGGCCACGTCCAAGGGTAGATGGTGGCCTTCCTGCCTTTGTCTGTCTGCCTGTGTCAGCAACAGCCAAGCCTCTGGAAACAGCCCCATCTTCCTAATCAAGTTGGGCGATTTCTTGTCAGACCTTTACCCTCAATTTTCCATTTCTCTTTTTCTCTCCTATTTATTTTTCTTTTCTGCTTCTCTAGTCCTCCTCCCACATCCTGGTTTGGACAATCTGGCCCTCGGCACTCTGACGTGTAAGCCAAGTCTTTTCATATGCTCTGAGAATGGTTGTCAAGCTTCTACCCTTCATTCTAGGTCTTCACTGTGAGTCTGGAAATGCTGTTGGTCAAAGGGATTAGGGGTCCTGAGAATAAACATTTCCAGCCACACAGATTTCAGTTACTATGACCTGCTTCCTAGTCTAGGAGACCTCCTAAAGATCTTTTCCCATGTACAGCACGAGCATTCTCTGCGTCTGTCAAGTTTCTGTTGTTCACAGAAAGTCTGAGATCTGCCGCTTTTCATTTGTGCCTCTTTTCCCTCGTCAGCGCCCACTGACATCATCTGAGTCTGTCTAGTTGGCTCTTTGCCACAGCTCATCTTATTCAGCAATCTGCACGCATAAATGTCCGCTTTTTTTTAGCAGCCCCAGGAGACAGCAGTTTTCACTGACTCCTTGTTTTCCAGAGAAGCATTTCCATTCTCTTCCCAGTTGCCTCAGAAGTGCTGTGGTGGTGGTGGGGGCCTGTCTGTCAGAGGGAGGCTGGAGGATCTGCTCTGCTGGCTGCACCGTGTTTCGTCTTTGCCCAGGTTGCCTCCTGGCCTGTTCCGGGCAGCAGTGAGGGTGTTGCTCACCAGCAAGGCAAAGGGAGCTGCGATGCTCCTGTGATGGGCCCCATGCAGGATTCTGGTCTGGGCTTGTGCAAGTTGTCTGCATGTATCTATTTTTTCCTTTTTAATTTTTTTTTCCCCTAGTGAGATTGCAAATGACTCAATACTATGTATATATTAATCTTCATGAAGACTTGGATTTGTGTAAAATGGATTAAAATTCAGGGCAAAAATTCTCATCTTGGATTTGTAGAAGCCTCAAAACAGACCCTCTTTTAGATAAGAGCCTTTCCTCACTGCTGTCAGCCAAGAAGTCACTGCACTGTGCTGCCTGGGAGCCGTCCAGGGCCAACCCGCCCTGACGCCGTGGCGAGTCTGACCAGGATGGAGCAGGGCCTCCTCCAGCTCTGCCTTGCGCGGTGGTCAGGGCAGAACTGAGCCGGGCTGGGACCTCCGCCAGCACCAGCCCTCCGGGAGAGGAGCAGCAGCCCCCGGCCAGCTGCCCTTCCCAGGGCCCTTCCCGAGCCACCGCTGTCCTGTTGGGCACCCGGCTGGATGCCAGGTCCAGCCGGTGGTGTGGGGCTCTCCAGCGGGAGGGGGAGTTGCGGGAGGTGGCAGTGAAGTGCGGGTGGCAGTGCTCTGTAGGGTCCTGCAGAGGCAGCTTTTGGAGTGAGCATGGCTTTGGTTCCTGGTATTCTGAGTCAAGTGCTGGTGCTTCTGCAGAGGCCAGAAATCACTTTGTTTGGAGGGGTTAGCTGGTTTTCACCACACCTGTGGTGCTTGCTATTGGAGGAACATCTCCCATGCCCAGGAAACCACTTGGCCACGTGGCAGCATTTCCAGTAGCTTTGTCCCCAGCCTGTCACTATGTCACTGAAGAGCTGCTGCTGGCTGCGTTCCTCTCCGGTCCATGGTAACACAGCCGCAAAAGCAACTCATTTCTAGTTGGTTATGGCGCGCACTGGCAGCATGAAATCCAGGGCTGATCCCGTGGGAGCGAGCCCAGGGCTTTCCCGCTGTCCTGTGCAGCGGTACCACGGCCTTGCAGGGACACTGCAGGGCTCCCGAGCGGCAGCTGCTGCTCTGCCACCGCCGTTCTCACATTGTCCCTTGCCTTGAATGAAGTTCATCTGCAACACTAAGTGAAGAAAATTAAGACACTTTGAGTTCTTCCATTATAATTAAGCTGCCTGAAAGGATGCCTCAGGGAGAGCAAATGCAGCTTGGCTATTTACGGAGCTGGCCAAAGGAGAGATTCCTTATAACTTCTCTGGCTTGTGACCTATAAATTGTGTTTAATAGCTAATCTGTCACCTCAGGTTCTTGTATTAGAAAAGATGGTTTCCCTATTAATTTGAATCAGCACAGCGTATTTACAGTTCCTCAGTGTGGAAACACTGCTCTGTTAATGCTGCTGATCACAAAAATAATTTACCCCCTGTGCTTTCCACCTCTTGCTCTGGCCCATAGATCTTCCTGACTTAGCATTACTCTTCCAATCATGAAATAATTTTAGTAAAAATAATCTTTAGGAAGGTTTCCCTATTGCTGTTTTTGAAAGTCATTAAAGGCTCATTTATTCAGGGATGCAATTTCAATAGGAAAATGTGGTTCCAGTGGAGGGGTGCTGGGCCAGCTCTCCTTCTGAAGAAGAGATTTTTTGGACCCACTTCCTTTTTATATCTGATCTCTAGATAGTGTGGCCAGGAAGAGGTTAATCATTTGCCTTGGAGAAAGGAATTAAAACCCTGTATCTTGGTGCTCTTGGTGTTGTGCCTAGGAATATTGCACATAGAATGGCAAAGTGTGCTTGCTCCTTAAACATCACTAGTAGCCGCTGTGTTAGGCCATCCAAGTCATAGCAAGAGGGGGGTCACAAAATAAAATAGAGGCATGGCACAGAGAGGCCTCTGGAGGTTGAGCTCAGAAAGCAGGAACAGAGGCAGTATGGCTTTCTTCTGATGCTGGAATGACTGGCGGGGTCCCACCTACTTGCAGCCCGGTGATGTGGTCAGGCTGCTCTTCCTCTGGTCACATCTCTCAGTTCAGAGATCTTGCCCGTTAGGAAAAGGAAATTTGAACAGGTGATTGGGGAGCTCGGAATATTCTGCATGAACAGAAACACTGCTCTTAAGGATGCCCTGGAGGGCACAGCCAAGGACAGAAAAGGGTGAGGCTGCCTCTTCCTTGGTAGCACAGGGTTACGCCATTTTGAATAGCAAGGACAAGTGTCATGAGATGCTGTGTCACCATCTCTGGTGGAAGGATGGACTGGATCCTTCCTGAGCTAGGGCGCTAGGAAGGGATGAGACCGATCTCTGTGCAGTCCCTCACCCCGACTGCTCTGATCTGGAGGTTTGGAGACGATGGCTCTTGTGGAATTGGGTCACAGCAGCAGCTGGGTAGCAAAGGAAATGCACAAGCAGGGACTGTGGAGGACTCGGGGTCAAGGCTTTGGAGTGAACAGCCGTGCTGAGGCAGCAGATGTGCATGAGGCAGAAGGAACACATCCCTGCTCTTGGCTCCTTGCCCTGCTCTCTGGCTGTGTAAGCTCTCGCTCTGCCGGGTGGAAGGAAGGCCTGCGTCCTGGTAGATGATCCTGGGCAAAAGAGTCAGACCCTCAGATAATTTGTCTTGTTAAATACAGCTGTTTCTTAGTGGTAAGAACTCAGGTTTTCAAATAGCTGGATTTAAGAGGTCCCCAGGGGGCAGAGGCTCCAGCTGCTGAAATAGTGTTGTCTTTGCTGCAGTCCCAAGGTTGTTTGGGGCCCAGTAACAAACAGTGCTGTGCCAGAAGGACCCTGACACTGCACAGTAAGAACTGTGCTCTTCAGAGTGTGGTGTGACTGGCCAAGCAGAAGTACGTGCAGATGTTGGTGACTGCACACTGGCCTCCTGGTATTGCAAGATAAGCAGCAGAGGCATCTCTCTTCTCCCAGCTGAGAGCTGGCTGCAAGTGTGTGAGTTTTCCAGCAGCAGGTATTCAACAGCTGTTTAGCCTGGAGAGAAGAGACTGCGGAGTTCTCATGGTGGTTCAGCCCACTGCATGGTTATGTCAGGTTAGGTGTTCTGCTGCTGGCTTCCAGCAGTGCCTTGGTATCAGCCTGGAGGGTCTCAGGAATCTTGCTTTGAGTGAGTTTACTGGGTGGAGGGAGGAACAAGGCAAGCATTTGTTTGCAACGTTCTCTTTGGGTGAATATCATTGTCTGCTTTTTTAAGAGCTGCCATACACAGTGTGGCTTGCTGTGTTAGCAGGAGTTGGTGTAGATGTTAAAGGAGTCCTGAGAGGTGACCTGAGGTGTGGCTGCCTATTGGGGAAATTTTGCTGCTCTGAGACAGCTGAGGCTGGTCCTGGAGCGCTGTTTCCTGCAGTGTTGGCTTTCTCTGTCTCCTCGGTGCAGTGCTGTCCTTCCCCTCTACCAGGTACATGCTCGCACTGTATGTTTCAGAGGAAGAGGTCACCCTGGCCCTGTTCTCCCAAGGCAACCCCATTCCTGCTGCCTCCGCCTGAGCTGCCCTGAGGGCTGTAGAAGAACTGCAGAGCATGGGTTTTCTAGCTGGTAGTCACGTTCTTTTGCCAGAATGGCGTTTTGCGGCTTTGATTTCTAGGACTGGGGCCATCTGACTTGTTTTCATGAATGCTTGTACTTACTTTTTTTCTCTTTTTCCTGCAGGCAGCATCCTCAGCACTGAGCAGCCTGGGTCATGTGTACACAGCCATTGGGGACTACCCAAACGCACTGGCTAGCCACAAGCAGTGTGTCCTCCTTGCAAAGCAGTCCAAAGATGAGCTCTCTGAGGCACGGGAGCTGGGCAACATGGGAGCAGTGTACATTGCAATGGGGGACTTTGAAAATGCAGTGCAGTGCCATGAACAGCATCTTAAGATCGCCAAGGAGCTGGGGAACAAGCGGGAGGAAGCTCGAGCCTACAGCAACCTAGGCAGTGCATACCACTACCGGAGAAATTTTGACAAAGCCATGTCCTACCACAACTATGTGTTGGAGTTGGCCCAGGAGCTGGCTGAGAAGGCCATTGAGATGCGAGCCTATGCTGGCTTGGGCCATGCAGCTAGATGTATGCAGGACCTGGAGAGGGCCAAGCAGTACCATGAAGAACAGTTGCACATTGCTGAGAGCCTGCAGGACCGAGCTGCTGAAGGCAGAGCCTCCTCCAATCTAGGTAAGGCCCTGAGATGGAGCAGAATTTGTCAGGGCATGCCATGACTGTCAGAGCTGCTGCCAGGATGCAGAGGCTTGCTGTGTGCTATCTTCATCATTACCCCCGTTTCACCAGACTGTCTACCCAAAAGGAGGTTGTAGCAAGGTTGGCGTTGGTCTCTTCTCCCAAATTACTAATGATAGAAGGAGAGGAAATGGCCTCAAGTTGCGTCAGGGAAGGTTTAGATTAGATATTAGGAAGAAATTCTTTACTGAGAGAGTGGTTGGGCACTGAGAGGTGGTAGAGTCACCGTCCTTGGAGGTGTTTAACAAATGAGTGAATGTAGCACTTGAGGTGATGGTCTGGTGGTTAGAGAGGTGTTAGGATGCAGGTTGGTCTTGATCCTGGTGGTCCTTTCTGACCATAATGATTCTATGATTCTATAAATTAGACACTTGGCAGATTGTGTGCCAATGTAACCTATCCCATGTTCAATTATTAGCCTGCTCAGAAAGGCACCAGAAAGCACAAGCTCGTGGCAGAAGGGAAGTGAAAAGGTTAAAGTAAATTTGAAGAGCTGTTCAGGTGTCAGAAGTGAACATAAGTCTTGCACTAAGGCAAGAAGTGATGTTTATTACTCAGCCATTTCTCTGGGAGCTTATCAGCTGGTTGTGTCAATATATTGCTGCCTTGTAGGCTGGGAGACACATGGGTCAAAATAATAGCATGTAGAAGTCTCATGTTCTTCTAAGGAGAGACATTGGAATCCTGCTGGCAGGTTTTGGGGGGAGCGATTTACATCAAAGTGAAGTCCATTCCTGCTGCTTCTTCACAGCGCCAGACACGGAAACGACCAAAGATGTGTTTCCTCTCTGCCGTGGGATGCAGCGTTTGCGCTGCTGATGTTCCAGCTGTTGTCTAGAACGGGGTCTCAGCTGGCTGGGAGGGGCAGAACAGCGCTGGTGCTGATACAACAACGTAGACATTTGCTGGCAGCCTCTGGATCTCAGCGCTTGCAGGCTGCCCCACGCTGTAAATTAGCTTCTGCTTCTGCTTGGCAGTTGGCGCTCGGTTCATTTGTAGATGCTAATTGTACTCTGATGTTATCAACAGCAGGTAATTGAAAAGGGCTTGATGAATTACTTAATTTCTCTTAGCAGCTAAGTCTTCAGGAGCTGAATGAAGAAGATAAGGTGAACTGGAGAAAACAAAACAGTTCTAGCTTTCTAATTAGTGTTGCAAATCTCCTTCACTCAAATTGGGGCAAATGTGCGAGGCAGAGGAGGTTGGTGAGGCAGAAGCGCTGGTGGCTTGCTTAGCACTGGAGAGCAGTGAGCACCAGTAAGAGTCTGTTAGTGAGACAGAGCACCCGACAGGCCAGAGGGCTGGGGGACGAGTCCTGGCGTCTGGCTTCCTCTCCACTTTGGTCAGGGCTGTTGCAGAGAGCGGCAGATGCACCTAGCAAAGCACAAAGCACGTCCCCCATCTCTGCTGCCAGCCTGGGGCTGGTCTTGGGGAGATGCAGAGACACGAGGGATCCACTGGTCTGTGGCAGGGATAGAGGAAACCCGGGAAACTGAGAAATTGCAGTCTGGGGAAATGGGAGCTGTCCCCTGCTTTTGTTTCTCTTCCCTCGGTCAGTGCGCTGATGGGTCATCTTGGGTTTTCTGTGTTATCTCCTGGTTCTGCGACCCCTGTGCCATTGGGCGGACCCCAGCTCTTTTGCTAGAAGAAAGAGCTTAATTCAAGTATTTCTTCTGATTACCTTTATGCTCAGTGTGGTCTGTCTCTGTGTTATCAGCATCGTAAAAAAAATTCCAGCAAACCAGTACAGAAGCGCTGAGACAAGCCGGGCTTAGCAAGCGCAGATACTCGCTGCGGTTGCTGTGCCTCATCCCAGGAGGAGACAAGCCCTGCTGCGAAAGGAAGCGACTTGCTCTTGTTCCTCAACCTCCGCAGTACTCACTCGCGCTTCAAATTCTCTCACCATTTTGCTGGCTCAAAATCAGTCAAGTCGAAACTAGAAAATTCATCTTAATATCATTATTAATCTTACAGCAGCTTTGGATTTAATGATACTTCCAGCATGTAATTCCAGAAATTTTGTTGAAAAGTAAAAAAAAAAAGAAAGAAAGAGTTTTAGTGCAGCAGAGAATGTTTTTCTTGTGTTGGATTTAAGCCTAAATATAACTTTCAGTTGGTATGCTGACTCAGCCACTCCACGCTTCGTATTAGGATAGTTTTCCTAGCTTCTGAGTGCAGGATCTCACGTTTCAGCTGTTATTTGGCTATATTTTTATGTATTCTCTGTCAGAGTCAAGTTATACTGGAGAAAGAGAACATGCAGTTCTTGTTGAAAAAGTCTATTACTGTTGTTTAAAATGCATCCAGTACCAATTAAAAAGTCAAGTCTTAATTGTCTCTTTCATCTAATCCACATGCAAAACAAAACCTCATCAAAATAACCATGCTGACAGGCAAAAAAATGTATCTAAGTGTGTGTTTCCAAGCCAGAATGTTAGAGTTGGCCTCTTTGCTGAAGCAACAGAAATGTTCTGTTTGCATTTCACTGGTTTCGATGGAAAGCTCTCTGAAGTGCTCTATCTAACGCCGAGGACAGAGACACGGGGTGTAACACAGCCCAGCTGCTGCGCTGCTCTGCGGGAGGCAGAACCCGCGCTGTGACTCAGTAAGCAGAAGGTAATGGACTGAGGGCAAGTCACAAGTTATCAAGCCCTTCCCAGCAAGGAGATGTGGAGTTTAACCAGAAGTCTCAGATTGGCAACCTTAGCAAAGCAGATGGTGTTTCCCAGTGCCAAGGCTCCGTGTAGAGAGCTGGCTTTTCAGCCTCTGCTGCCCTTACGGGTTCCCACTGTGATGGAGAGAGGACACTTCAGACTATTAGTAAAACCGTTTACAGTCTCTCCCTTGGTGCCCAGCATCTCTTTGCAGTTACAAGAGAACTTCCATGCCTATCGCCATGTGCTTGGCGTGTTGTCCAAAGGTGCCAGATATTTTCTTTTGAAGCATTTTCGCAGTTAGGGTCGAAAAAAGGTGGTTATGTTTGGCCATCTCTTCCCTGATTGCTGAAGGACTAGCTAGCTCGCCCGAGACCCCTTTCCCTTATCTCTTGCTGAGAAGGGGGCTGGGACATGGTTTTCCCACCACATGGGTGAGCTTCAGAACCACTTTTGCTCTGTTTCAACTTTCAGCATGGTTGCGTTTCATTCCAAAAGAGCAGTCTCAGTCCAGAGCGATGTCACCTTGGGCTGAGCTGGAGGCCACGGTGCAGCTGTGACCCCACCACGACACAGAAGTTTCTTCTGCACTGGCCAATGCTCATGGGAGACTGGGGATCCCTTTGAATCCTGCTGTAATGACCTGCCGGGCTGCAGCACAGGAGCTTCAAAGACTGTTCCAGAGTTGGTCTGGCACTTTCTCTCCCACCTTACTGATTTGTTGCCTGAACTGGAGAAGTTCGTGATTCACATAGGCAGATGGAACTTGTATGCTTACTTTGCTGGTGTCTTATGCAGGTTTCTACCCAGTTCTAACTGTATTCATCATTAAGGAAAGATAGCTTGTGAATTAAAGTAATTTGTGCCATTTTTGGCGCTTGCACTATGTAAGGCAGTAAAGACTATCTCTGGCCGTTTCCCCTCATGTCTGCTGGGTTCTTGTCTTGGGTCTGTCCTGCTGTGTCCTTCGTGTGCCATTCCAGAATGCAGTCTAGCTGCCTGGCCAGAAGACTCTTTTACTTTGAAGTCAATAATTAATAGCTGTAAGAATGAGTCAGAATGCTGATGTCTTGAAGTGACAGTGTGTTTCTGGATCCTTCTTACTTAAGTGCCACAACAGATGGGTGACTGCTTGAGCAAGCTAATGTGACAGCAGGCTCCGTGGGTGAGGAGAGCACAGCTTTGTTCTCTGTTATGCTGCTTGGTTTTGTCCGGGGTATCTCCTGGTGTAAACATTTGCTCACTGTTTTTCTCCTTTCTTGGCAGTAAAGAGGCTGACTAAAACATTTAGAACTGTGAAGGCTTCATCTCCCATCCATCTACGAACCTCATTTTTGTCTGTTGAGGAATGCACAAAGAGAGAATATATTTGGTAGGTGATGATTTTGGAGTCTGAGTCAGAACCTTTCCTCCCTGGACCGTCCTTCATAATTACCCCTGGCAAATGATGGAAACACACCAGGAGTTGCTGTGTGGGATCTCTTACCAGGTTCTTCTTTTCCCAAGAGCAACCTTAATTTTTTAGATGAAATTCTGGGAATTTGCTTGAGCAGGCCTTGTGACAGAGAGCAGCCTTTTTGGTGGGCGTAGTATCCGGGGTGAAAGTCTATCCGTAGCCTCTCTGGAGAGTGGCAGCACTGGCTGTGTCAGTAACCTGTTGTCCTAACCTCTAGTGTGGATTTGACTTCTCTGTTCGGTTTTCAAAGCCATGCTCTGTGTCTGAGTTGCCATCTTCCTCTCCCACTTCCTTCTCCTTCATGTAGGACAGGGGAAGTTGATGTTTGGGGGCAAGAATTCCATTATCTCCAGCCCCAAAACCTCCTTTTCTTAGCTATCCTCAAATATAGTATGCAGTGGCAGTGGGAGGAGTGTGGGTTGGGTCAGCTACCCTGATGCTCTTTCTCCATTGTGAGTTCCTCTATGTTGAAGGACAGAGGCACAGTTACAGAGGACAGAGTTACAGTGCACATAGGACTTCTCACTAGCATCCTTGTCTTTCATCCCACTCCTGTGGACACAGCATCTGAGTTGTCAATGGCACTTTAATGCTGATCACTGTACACTGGCTTTTCCTCAGAGTGAAGTGGAGTTTCTTCAGGGTGCTTAAGCTTTGAGGCTGAGCTGTGGCATCCTGTCTGCTCACAAGGGCCTCCTAAATGCCCTTGGATACCGAAGATTTTTCCTTCTTTGTCAAGTCAGCTGAGTATTTGCCAAAGTAATCTCCAGTGCTACCAGAGATGTTGATTCAAGGAGGGTAAGAGGGTCGGAGTGGTTGTTTCTGGCCTCAGATACTCTCCCAGAAAAGCTGTAGAGGCTCAGTTACTAGGAGAATCCATGATTAATCTGAGAGGAGTGGAAGATGCTTTCTGCAGCATCGAATCCAGTCTCCTGTTATTGCACATGCCGTGAAATACAAATACCATGATTCATAAACTAACCATGCACCACTGCAAAACGGTGATGTTTTGTTTTATTCACTACCCTACTGTTGGGCTGTTCTGGAGCCTTGGCACTCTGATGGTAAAAATAATTTCTAGGGTTGATGCCCCTCTGTGGTTACACCAGCACTGGGGCTGTAAATTGATTATCTCTTCTGTGTCCAACAGAAAACGCGTTTGTCTTTCTTTATTGGAAATACATTGATCGCTGGATAGCTCCTTCTTTTCTCGTTTCCAGAGGATAACTCCCTGCCTTTGTAGTCTTGGAGTGCGTGTCTTTGTGCAGTTTGCTGCCGCTTTTCATCACCCCATTCTTGTTGCTCTGGTACATAAGGTTGTCTAGTTCTCCCTCCAGAAGAATCCTGTCGTTCTCTGGGTCAGCAGTGCTTTCGTCAGTACATCTTGAGTAGCACTCACTTCGTTTGCGCTGAAATCACCACTAAACATTTTTAGTAAGGTTTGTCCTCTTTTCTACTTTCTGACTCTTAATTAAGAGGAATCTCATAAAGAATGAGTTATGGAGGCAGTCAGCTGAACTCAAGTTTGCTTTTAACCTGTTTTCTGTCCTCTCTCCCTTCAGGCTGAGTGCTCTCCCACTCCTGATTCCTCAGAGGAGGTGGAGAGTGGTGCTGGTGGAGAGCAGTGGCATGTCTTGTCTGACTGTTTAGCAGTAAGAGATGAGGAAAAGCTTGCTCGTTCCCTTGTTCTGGAAACCCTGGGTTTTCAGGGGTGGTTCTCCATGAGCTGTGTGTTTGGGGGTGCTTGGGAGGCAGGGCTGGGAGTGCAGCTCCCCAGGCAGGGCTGGGTCTGCCTGCTTCCTGCTGCCCCCTCTTGCTGTTTCCACGGGAGAGATTTAGCTAACTCCATCTTTCTTAGATTCTGAACCAATGGGACACTTTTGCAGTGACTGTTTTTTGCCGTTTCCAAGCTACGTAGCTTTGCGTCTGATCCAGTTGCACCCCTTGCATTACTTTGTGCTTTTTCTGCCGAAATCCATGGTCTCTCTCTCCCATGCATGCTCTGCCGTGTGCAGCAGTGTGGCTGTCTGCTGAGCCCCAGCACCGGCCCTGTCTCCCACAGGAGATGGAGGCCCAAAATATTCCCCTGGAGTCACTTAGCTTAGTTCCTCCTGTCCTTGCTGCCGCCGCTTTCCCTCGTCATAGCGGGGGAGACACCAGCCTGCGCCAGCCAGAGATGCAATAGCTAACGCTGACCAGTTGGAGCCTCAGGCTCGTGGGAGCTGAGGAAGGATTTGGCCAGGAGCTAAACTAAGACGCCAGGGAGCCAGTCCCTCCTGCCATGAGCTCTAGCTTTGATCACGATTGCAGTGCAGGGGGAGAGAAACAAACCGTCATTGGCAGCCAAGCATTTGCTGGTTTGATCCTGGTTTGTTCTGCCTGTGTTCTCTAAATTGCCTTCTCCTGAAGCCTCATGTTAGTAGGAGGGTGAGCAGAATTTTTGGATGACTTGCTTTGATAGAAATACAGGTAATCCAGCCAGAATGCTTCATGCTGATGTAATGGGACTTGGGTTTTCAATCCTACATGAGTTTAAAAGATGAATCTGTGAGGTGCAAATCACCTCAGGAAAGCAAATTTCATCCTTCATCCTCCAGGCTCACTTGGAAAGCCTCTGTTTTCAAATTTTTCTTTTAAAGTACACACCCCAAGGAGACTGATGCATGGGGCCTGATCACAGCGTGCTGCGCTTGCCGGTGGCGGGGGGAGGCAGCTGTCTCCTGACCCTCCACATCTCCCTCAGCACGTTGGTTGTGACACGGAGATGGAAATTGGAAGCTTTTTTCTTTTAGGGGCAGGGCAAGACCTGGAGTTGTCTTCAGGTATCAAGTGACTGTGATGAATCTGCAGGACTGCTGGTTGCCGGGCTTCCTTCAGTGGCTCCTGGATCTCCAGGCCTCTTCACGAGTGTTTGCAAAGGAGCCACATTGTTAGCACAGAGTTTAATTGAAGTGTGACTTGTAACATTAGCAGGTTCAAAGCTCCTGTTCCATCTCTCATAGCAAGTACAAGATGATTTGACTGAAATTGAGAAGCAAATGCAGATGCTTTCATGCTTAGTGTGTTGAGTATGAGCTTTGGAGTCACCAGATATTGCTGATGAAAAAAAACCCAGTAGCATAATAAAAAAAGAAAACGGGCATTTTATAAGGCCATACTGTCCAGTTGCTGTGGTGAATGTGTGCTTCGTGTGTAATAGAAACCCTTCTCCAGGATTTGCCTGTTGGGAGCGAGGAAGCAGTTCATCTGAGAAGGGCCGTACCATGCCAGCAGTGACGGGGACGCTGTGGGGAAGGGATGGGGCCACCTCGTGTGGAGAGCCTGGGGAAAGGGCCGGGCCATGAGCTGCTGAGGGCCAAGCTGCAGGGAAGTCCTGGCGTGGCAAGGTGTTGCAGAAGGGTCAGCATGGAGGAAGAGTTTTGTTGAGCCCGTTTCTGTTGTTTTTCAGGAATCATTCACCAGATGAAGGGTGACTATGACACTGCACTGCGGCTGCATAAGACACATCTGTCCATAGCTCAGGAGCTAAGCGATTACGCAGCCCAGGGCCGGGCCTATGGCAATATGGGCAACGCTTACAATGCTCTCGGCATGTATGACCAGGCCGTCAAGTACCATCGGCAGGAGCTGCAGATTTCCATGGAAGTCAATGACCGTGCCTCTCAGGCATCTACACACGGGAACTTGGCAGTTGCCTATCAAGCGCTGGGTGCCCATGACCGTGCTCTGCAGCACTACCAAAATCATCTCAACATTGCCCGGGAGCTGCGAGACATCCAGAGTGAAGCACGGGCCCTCAGCAATTTGGGCAACTTCCACTGCTCACGAGGAGAGTACGTGCAGGCAGCCCCTTACTACGAGCAGTACCTGCGCTTGTCCCCAGAGCTGCAGGACATGGAAGGGGAGGGGAAGGTTTGCCACAACCTTGGTTATGCCCATTACTGCCTTGGGAACTACGAGGAAGCTGTCAAGTACTACGAGCAGGATCTTGCCTTAGCAAAGGATCTTCATGACAAGCTGAGCCAAGCCAAAGCCTATTGCAACCTGGGCTTGGCCTTCAAAGCCTTGATGGACTTCAGCAAAGCAGAGGAGTGTCAGAAGTACTTGTTGTCCCTGGCCCAGTCTCTGAACAATTCCCAGGCCAAATTCCGAGCTCTGGGGAACTTGGGGGATATTTTTGTCTGTAAAAAAGACGTAAATGGTGCAATAAAATTTTATGAGCAGCAGTTGAGCTTAGCCCATCATGTTAAAGACAGGAGACTGGAAGCCAGTGCCTATGCAGCCTTGGGCTCTGCATACAGAATGATACAGAAGTGTGACAAGGCTTTAGGTTACCACACGCAGGAGCTGGAGGTGTACCAGGAGCTGGGAGATATGCCGGGTGAATGCAGGGCCCATGGTCACCTTGCTGCAGTGTATATGTCACTTGGGAAGTACACCATGGCCTTCAAGTGTTACGAAGAACAGCTGGAGCTTGGGCAGAAGCTGAAGGACCCCAGCATAGAAGCCCAAGTCTATGGTAACATGGGCATCACCAAGATGAACATGAACGTCATGGAGGAAGCTATTGGCTACTTTGAACAGCAGCTGGCCATGCTGCAGCAGCTCAGTGGAAATGAATCTGTGTTAGATCGGGGCCGAGCGTATGGGAACCTGGGAGATTGTTATGAGGCTCTGGGAGATTTTGAGGAAGCTATAAAGTATTATGAACAGTATCTGTCTGTGGCTCAAAGCTTGAACCGAACGCAAGATCAGGCAAAGGCCTACCGGGGCTTGGGCAATGGGCACAGGTAAGGAGCACCGCCTGCGCGTCCTACTGACAGACAGTGAAGTACAAGGGCAAGTGGATGTGTTGGGGAACTGACGGGGGGTATGGTGACTGTACACATGCATGGGGGTGTGGCATAGGGGCGAGTGGCAGAGTTCTCTGTGTGCTGGCTCCAATAATGGAGCTGATGTTGCTCTGAGAGAAGTTTATAGGGTGGCAGAAGAAGGAGGTTGATTCAGAAATGATGGAGATGTCTTCTGGGGAGAGCGTTTGTCCCTGCCTGAAAGGTTTGAGCTGGTCTCTAGAGGAAATGGCAAAACATCATCTTTCAAACTGGCAAAATAAATGCTGTTGTTTTTGTCCCTTGTAGGGCTATGGGAAGTTTGCAGCAGGCTCTAGTATGCTTTGAGAAGAGGCTTGTGGTGGCACATGAGCTGGGGGAGGCGTTTAACAAAGCCCAGGCCTATGGGGAGCTGGGGAGCCTGCACAGCCAGCTGGGCAACTACGAACAAGCCATTTCTTGCCTGGAGCGCCAGCTGAACATTGCTCGAGAGATGAAGGACCGAGCTCTGGAGAGCGATGCTGCCTGTGGCCTTGGTGGGGTCTACCAGCAGATGGGAGAATACGACACGGCCCTGCAGTATCACCAGCTAGACCTGCAGATCGCAGAGGAGACCAACAACCCCACTTGCCAAGGCCGGGCCTACGGGAACCTGGGCCTGACCTACGAGTCCTTGGGCACCTACGAGAGGGCGGTGGTTTATCAGGAGCAGCACCTCAGTATTGCAGCACAAATGAACGACCTTGTAGCCAAAACTGTGTCTTACAGCAGTCTGGGGAGGACTCATCATGCCTTGCAGAACTACTCTCAGGCCGTGATGTACCTGCAGGAAGGTAAGAGGCTGAGTTATGCAACACAGCATGGAGTGGTAGGTTCCAGGAGATGGGAGGGAGGCTGAAGACATGGAGAGAAGTGAGATGCTGTGAGCATGGCACTAAGAGAATGTGTTTGACAGTGGCCTTTGATGCAAAAACTCTTGCAGACATCCATAGCTACTGTTGAGCGTCTTGTCCAAGTGAGGTGTACGGTCAGCACACCATGTCAGTTGGAGCCTTCCTGGTGTCCTGTAGACAAAGCATTGCAGAGTATATATAGTATATTTCTCAGACAGCTCTGAGCTTGAAGCCAGACTGCACCTGGCAGAGCTTGTGCCTGAGCCTAGAAGGTGTAAGCCCCCTATAAATAGCACTGCACACTAGTAACTGGCTCTGAAAAAACCACATCAGGTCATGATGGATCTCTCTGATCCTGAGAGCAGGTCTCAGGCTGGTGATAGCCACCTGACTTTTTCTTCTGCCATCAAGGATGAGTGTCCTCTAAGCTGTGAGTGAAAACAAGTTGTGTTTGGTAGGGAGGTTCAGCCCTCAGTGTCCAGAAGCCATCCGCTGCTGCTGAGCACCACAGGCTTGTGAGTTGTGCTGCTACAAGGGGTTCCAGCATGCACACCACATCTGTTCAAAGGGGTGGCTCTCTGATGGAGGAGATGAGCAGTGTAGCTGGTGTATCAAGCTGGAAGTCGAAGGATTAATTACCTCAGTTAGTCTGGTTTTCCTGAAACTGACCTTGGCAGGATTCCAGTGTGCTGAGGGAATTCAATTAAATTGGAAGGGGAGAAATAAAATACAGCTTCTGCTTCTGGTGTGACGCAGAATTCCTGAAAAGCCTGCAAACGCTAGCTGCTGCTGAGCTGTGTGGTCATGGCCAGGGCCCCTGCTCCCCTGGCCATGGGAAACCTGAGGTGCCTGAGAGGAGCTGACCCTGTTGTCAGCAGGGCCCGTGGAAGTGAGGGGTTTGGAGTGTGGTGGAAGCAGGGACAGCACAGAAGGTGCTGCTGGAAGTGAAACAAGCTCCAGGTCATTCCCACTGGGACCCTGCCCTCTCCTCTGGCTCGGTACAGAATTGAGCCCAAGCCTGCCAGAAGGCTGGTGAGAGATGATGGGAAATGAGCCAGTAATGTGGCAAGAGATGTCTCTTCTGGCAGGATTTGGCAGTTCAGTGTGATTTTGTTTGTCGGCGTGTCTTTGAAGGTTTAAAACTTCTCAATAGGGGTTTACTGAGTGTGTCTCTGGGAACTGCACCTTGGCCTCACTTAGGAAGGTCTCGGTCCACAGAAACGTCTGTCTCGACGAGGCACCCTCACGCTGGTGCCACTGCAGGTGTCAGCCCGGTGCGGGCACTGCCCGGCTCGGCAGCTCCGTCCCTGCCTCCGCAGGGCCCCCTGGCGCCAACAGCCCCCAGGGCTGCGGGGACAGAACTGCCGAAGCCCCTTCTCTCCTTTGTCCTTCTCTCACTCTGACTCTTTTCCAGGCCTGAGGCTGGCAGAGCAGCTGGGACGCAGGGAAGATGAAGCCAAAATCCGTCACGGCCTCGGCCTGTCCCTCTGGGCAAGCGGGAACCTGGAGGAGTCTCAGCACCAGGTATGGCGTGGTCTGCCCGTGCGGTGTGCCCCGAGCCCTTCGGGTTGCACCTATCGCCGGGGCGGGCAGTGGGGAGCAGGCACCTTGCCCTGAGCCCACTCAGGCCCATGTGCCTTCTGCTCCACCGCAAGCCACCTGTCCTCAGCCCTGGGGGGCTGTCTGAGGCAGGGCTTGCTGGCCCTGGATCCTCTCGCTCTCCCAGCCCGTGCTTTGTGCTGGCTGTAAGGAAGTCACTGTGGCTATCTTCCCTCCCAGCTCTACCGGGCCTCGGCACTGTTTGAAACCATCCGACATGAGGTGCAGCTGAGCACAGACTACAAGCTGTCCCTCTTCGACCTGCAGACATCTTCCTATCAGGCCCTGCAGCGAGTACTTGTCAGTCTCGGTAAGAGAAGCCATCGCATGCTGAGTCCGAGCTCCAACCTCATGCCAAGATTTCAACCACAGTTGCAGGGAGACAGTTCATGATACATCCTTCACTCCTCATCTGTCCAGCACAGCACAGCATTTCTTTGCCAGGACAGAAATGAGGGTGTCCTGCTTTGGATTTCATGCACCTTTGGATCTTCTTTCTTTCTTCCTGCGTTCATTTGTCATTCTGTGGCTCGTTTTCCTAGCACATAGTGCTAGTGCCTGCAGTCACGATCTGTGGGACTGTATTCCAGTGCAGAGACTACTCTTTCCAGAGATAAGTGCTGTGACCCTGCTTCCCCAGGCTTTAGCTCATGTTGGGATAGCAGCTGTCCCTGTTCCTGGACACTCTGCTGCAGACCACTCTGGTGTCAGGTCTGAGAGATGGCTTTGTCTTTTCAGGTCACCATGATGAAGCATTGGCAGTAGCAGAGAGAGGACGAACGAGGGCATTTGCTGACCTGCTTGTGGAACGTCAAACTGGGCAGCAGGACTCTGATCCCTATTCTCCAGTGACTATCGACCAGGTCCTGGAGACAGTGAATGGCCAGAGGGGACTTGTTCTCTACTACTCACTGGCTGCAGGTTATCTCTACAGCTGGCTTCTGGCTCCTGGGGCAGGTGAGGTCCTTTTTGGAGATGAGAGCCTGTGAACAAGCCTTACAAAGGGAAAATTGTGCCAGAATGAATCTGGGACCGGAGTGAATCCTTTCCATCTAGTACTTCAAAGCTGAATAGATGGAAAAGTATGGAAAATGACATAGAAGTGGTTATTCAGGGCTTTGATGTTCACCTGGAGATGGAAATGTTTCACGTGTTTAATATTTCCATTTTTCAACCTCTAATACGTAGATATTTCCCATGGGGCAGAGCAGAGCGATGCAGTAATGAGATTCCAAGTATGCTGGCTCTGTGAGAATCTTCTATGCATAAGAATCCCTCCTTTAATTATATTTCTGTGCTTTATCCTTCCAAAAGCTTTTGACATTTATTCACTGAAGTGGATTGCAGAAAACAGAAGGGCGTCCCCACTTCCTGATATGCCATTGAACTGCCTGATCCTCTGAATTCTCCTCCTATGAATGTGCAAACACTTATCACAGAGGAGCAAGGAGGATTAATTTGAAGAGGATTGCTTTTTGCAGACAGCTGTTGTTCATTATCTAATAAAGCGATGACTGTAAATTTTCATGAGTTCTTTCTGGATATAATTTAATAATTGCAGCCCTTTACCATGACAAAGCTAAAGAGATAAAGAGCACTATTTAGATTGCACCAGAAATGCTTTGGGAAGGGAAGCAAGCGTTTGCACATGCCTGACTTCAGACGGGACAACAGTGACTGGAAGATGCACTTTTTGGGGGTGTTTTGCGTGTCTAAGTACAAGATTATATTGTCCTGCATCCAGTTGCTAACTGGCTCTTCAGGCCTGTAGTTTGCACAATAAAATGCCTTTAATTACCTAGTGTTAATATCAAGCTGAGCTTATTAAAACTCACAAGTGTAGGGTTTGCCACTAGGCTTCATGACCAGTCTCCTCCTTGCCCAAACTGGGTCTTGTAGAAAAGCAGTTGCACTTGTCAGGTACATGGGTTTGTGACTGCTTCCTTGAAGGCCCTGTTGGGTGTTGGGAGGGAGAGGGACTGTGGTGCTTCAGGGGTTCCACCTGAGCAGCTTCGCTGGGTAGCTCTTCCGTAGTGACTCCCGTCCAGCCATGGTGACTTCATCTTGCTTAGTTAGTGCTGATGGAGTGAGTAGGTTCAGTGCCAGCTCAGGATCCTCGTTACCCCACTGAGACGGTACCCTCAGAGCCTCTTCACCAATTCTGTGTTTGCTGCTGTTGCTGCAGAAGTTGCTTTATTCTTTATTCCTCCACTCTTCTTAACTGGTTTAATAATTTATGCTGTCAAGGCAAACAGGGCATCCAGAGCAGCCTTTTACTGTTGATCACAGGCTGTAGAATTAATTATATTGGGAAGGATACGCCAGTCTGAGTGGAGGAATGTTTTATCTGCAGTAATAGTTGAGTTCTTAACAAAGCAGTGAGTGTCCTTTATCTGGTTTACCCATTATGAAATGGTACCTTTTAATATTTTTACTGTGCATTATTCCATCTCTTTCTTTGTGTATAACGTATTTTCATGCATATGAGCGAAATGAAAAATCTTTGTGTGATGTTAGAGGTTCTGCTGTAGTAATAACAGCATTTGAGCCTTGTGTGTTCAATTTGTGTGATCAGAAGCTGCTAATAGGTGTTTTATCGTATGCATCTATTGAAACGCGAATTATTGTGGTAGGTGCTTATGTAAAAGATCTGTTTTATAATTTATATGAGAGCGCTGCAAGAGCAAATGCATCTGAGCATCTCACAAAAGCACTGCTCTGTGTTTATACCTTTGAGCCATCATCAAGTACCAAGCCAGATTTTAAAAGCAGGGCTGCAATGCAGAATGCTGGAAAAGCCCTGTGGAGACGTGGCACAGAATGCTTTGCCCCAGTTGTGCTGGAAATGCCAAATGCTGGGGGCTGTGCCACCTTCCCAGGCAGCTGCTGGCAGCACTATTCCTGCCCTGCAGAAATAACCTTGTGATTCTGGTGCCTTGCAGGAATCCTGAAATTTCATGAGTATTATCTGGGTGACAGCCTGACAGAAAATGCTGGTGACTTCCATGAAGCCAACAGCATGACCCTGCAGACAATAACAAACTCTGCGCTGGAACAGTACATCTCCAGTGTGCGGGAGGCTCTGGGCGTGGATTCCTACTATACTCGGTAAGTTGGACAGGTGGGTCTAACATCCTGGATCTCGCTCTCCCACCTGAAAGCAATTTCTAACAGTCTGGGGTGAGCTGGGCAGCCAAGAAGTCTGAGAACCGAGAGTCAGAGTAGGGGCACATCTTCATTGCAGCAACAAAAAAAATTGCTCTGTTTCTGTGTCCATAGCTATTTTTCTGCCACGCAATCTATATGCACATGCAAATAAGAGGAGGCGAGTACCGTGTCTGAATGTATATGGGCAGATTCCATCCTGCTTACGGTTTCCAGTGTAATTAATTCCCTTTCAAAGGTTTACTTATGAAAAACTGCAAATACCACAGGAATTCCACCTCTCCTCCAAATGTGTTCCCTTGTGGCTGTAGCTGAGTAAATAATTTACAGTGAATTAATCCATCTGATTAATTTCAGCAAAGAGGGAGGAACCTTTCTCCCATCCCTTACTCACATGGGTCCCACAACTATGTTTTCTTCTATTTTTTTTATCCTATGGATTTATCACAAGTCAGGCTTTTTTGCTTATTTATACTTGATCTCATAATCTCTCCTGGTACTTGGTTTGATTTATTGATTGGATGAGTATGAATATAGTTTCTCTGCTGATATTTACAAGTAGCTTTTCCCTGAGTGCTTCCGTCTGACAAGCAGAATTGGGAACGTCCCTGTCCTCGTGTGTTCTTTGTGGTGAAGCGTACAGGGTAAAGGATGTGGTGACAGTTCAGCTTGCTGTTGTAAGTGAACCTTGCCCCATAGTCATAAAGATCTGAGCTGAGATGGGCAATGTGTATGTAGAAAAAAGCTTCTCTGCTTCACTGCCCCAGTCTCCAAGGAGGGGAGCGATGTCAGAGTGATCCATGTGGTTTTTCAGCCAAGAGGTAGAAAAAAGCGTGAGTCTGAGGTTCAGTTTCTCTCCTGAGAGTTTTTGTGCCCCTGGGGTAGCTGCACAATGATTTTCTTTTCCTTTCTCGTTCTACTGCTATCTATAAACATTTTTGTCACCACGACACTGATTATCCATAAGCGATGGTACAAGATACAAAAATTATTTGAAAAAATCTATAGCACTACTCTGAAAACTTCTGGTGAACATGCTGCTTGATCCTGTTTATCTGAGCATGGCATTGGAGGCGTGGAGGAGACGTTCCTTTGGAGAGTCACTGAGCATTTAGTGCTGCCTTTGAGGGAGGACAAGCTTTAGTCATGCAGTGAGACGAGGGATTGAGGGAAGCGGTCTGGCCAGCGCCGGCCGTGTCAGCGTTACTGAAATACTGGCAGTGTCCGTACCGGATTCCAAGCAGGAACAGGTGACTTGCTGCTCTTGGAAGCCGGGATGGTGGATCTGGCACAGCAAGCCTGCGGTCAGCAGTCAGGCTGCACTCCTGTTAGGACCCATTCCCTGTCCTGAACTCGGTCTGAACTTCCCATTTTGTGAAGTTACCTGCCAGGCGCACAAGGGTGTTGCCAGGATCGTGTCTGCTGAGCGCTGCAATCACCTCGTGCTGCTGAGATGGGTCTGTGCTTAACTCGGTGCTGAGACAGGTGGGAACCAGATGAGGTGGCAGCTGGCTTATCTCCAGTGGCCCTCACATCTGTTGGACTTACAGTTGTGTTTCATCGGGATGCGTTTTGGGTTTGTACTTTCTGAAAAGATGCACAACCTTTTATGATTGTAGAGGTGGCTTTCTGAAGGGAAGGGAAACAGATATTTTTTTACAGCAGATTGGATTATTCATTTCACTGTGAGCAATAACAAACTGCTTGTTAGTCTAGGGTTTTTATGAAGTACTCGGAGAAAGAGCAAAGGGTCTCTCAGCCAGCTGAGCGCTCAAAACATAAGGAACAGACACACGTAGAGGAGTAGCTACCTTCATGTTAAAGCACTGAGAAGCTACCAGCACAGAAGCACTGATCCAGATGACCATAATAATGAAATTATTGGTAACGTATAAATGGTGCATTTAAAAAATGGCCTGGTTTTGGTGGTGGCAGTGCCTAGGGTTTTGAGGTTCTCGCATAAAAAGTGTTCCGAGACTTCTGCTTCTGTTAGCTTCAATCACACCTTCCGAATTGTGTTTAAAATCTTGCTTGAAGATGAGTTGTGTGATTCCCATTAAAGGAGATGTCAAAAGTTACTCCCTCCAGCCTTCGTGTTCCTGGGTTTTGCAGAGATGTTCTGGATGTTGGTCCTTCATACAGTTCTGTCTTGTACGTGCATGTGGGTCATGAGCTCTCTGTTTTTTTGGGAGTCGCTCTCTCCAAGGTGTGAGTACTGGCAGAAGGACAAGAGGGGGAAAAAACCCTCAAACTGAATTGGTTCCATCTATCCTTCTCTTAAAGCATCAGGGTTGCATGATTCAGAAGGTTGCATCTATGTCCACGTGTTGATGGTTGACTCTTACCAGTGGATATGCATATACGCAACTGAAACATGCAGTTGTGATCTCGTGTAACAGACTTGCAGATACTTTTCAGTTCCATTAGCCATTTGTCACCACAGATCCTCCTCCTGGCAAAGGAAGTCCTTCGGTCTTTAGCCTCTGGGATGAGTTTTTAATTTACTGTGGTGTCAGCTTCCTCTTCTCTTCATGGTGATGGTAGTGATGTGTTTTTGGTTAAGGATTCTGGGATTAACGCTTGTTTCAGATCATTGGGCTGGTGTGATCACAGGCAGAAGCTCTTTCCCCACTTCAAAACTGTTTGCGGGGAGTTAAACAAATCTTTGTTCCATGTGGGTGAACATCATGTTCTGCTCTGAAACTCTTTCCCCGCATGGATCAAGTGCTTCCCTGCAGCACTGCTGACTGTCACCGTGCTCCAGCCCACCAGACCCCCAGGAGAAGCTGTCATCTGCAGGCCCTGGAACCTGTCCACTGCCTGCTAGCAAAGAACAGAGGGGTTTAAGTATGTGTAGCACACATGTGAAAACTTGTGTTTCTCTTTGACTTCTCAGTTCATAGCTTGCTTAAGTGCACTGCTGTTGTGTGCTTTTCGGTTCAAATTAAGTGTCTTTGCCTTCCATAATGCTGTGAGTATGTTTATAGGTACCGTTGTGTCTCCAGAGTGGCACATCTTCCCATTTTCTGCTCCTGGAGAGGAAGGGATGCTGTCATGTGATGTCACCAGGAATTTGCTGTGGTGGTGTTCAGCTCCGCGCTGCGGCCTTTGCTTTCTGCTTGGAACGGTTCCTTTCAGCTGGTCTAATTAAGCTGTCAGATCACACATACTTGAGAAAAAATAAAGTGTGAGGGACTTTAAAGTCTTCTTGAACTTGTGTTGGGACAGACTCCTTTCTCTTTAGGGAGAGCATGTGGCCTGCTCTTGTGGGTTCATAAACTCAAGATTTTTGCCTCTTTAAGGAGCTCCAAATACTCATTATGAGTGTTACTCAAAACTGTGCCGCGCTTGCAGCTGGAGGAAGAACTTGCAGGAGGCAGCTGTTGACAACCTTTTGTTCTCCCTTTTCTTTCCTTTTTTTTTTTTTTTCCCCCCAATGACTGTTGTTCACCTAGTCCCATGTCAGTCTTCGTGAAGTGACTGGCTTTTGACGGGACTTATCTTTCAGGTTATTAAATCATATTGATTAAAGGGAGGTGTTGTTAAAAATGCACATACAATAGTTGTGTTTGCCTTCTGCTTTTAGAGAAAATGCTACCAGCAATTTAACAGACGATCTACACTGAGATGATAATTTAGACATTAACGTCAGGAGATGGAAAATTTAGAAATTTTGGGCTCTTTTTCTCTCTGTATTACTGCTGTCTTGGTGGCATTGGTAATGAGTTGGTTTATTTACCTTGTGCTTTCCCTGTTGGTATAACAGAAGCACCAACACAAGTCCCTTGTTTATCTTGTGCCTTGCCAGTGAAGAAAGCATACAGAGCTTGGAGTTATTGTGGAAGTCTGAAAAGGATGCACTACCACATGTTAGGGCTGAGCTGGTGTTTTCTGCAGACCTCAACTTTTCTGTGTTATGCTGCAGCTTCTTAAGTCCATACCTGTAGCGTATGGGAATTTGGGTCCTGTATTTCCATCAGTGTGTGCCACTCTTTAAACCTTGGAGAATGCCCAGGAGAAGAGGAGGAGATGGGGTTGATACTCTCTTGCATGGCTAAAAGGAGGACGTGATGCACTCCAGGGAAAATTTTACTTTAGTGTTTGGTGGAAGTTGTGTCTGGAAAACATTTTCTCTCAAACCGGCTGAGCATTTGTCACAAAGCTGTTTCTGTCTTGCATCGGTGACTCCTTCACCTCGCTGTTCCCCCTGCAGAGCCTGTGCCAGCAGTGAGACCGAGAGTGAAGCTGGGGATATCATGGACCAACAGTTTGAGGAGATGAACAACAAGCTGAACTCAATGACTGATCCAACGGGCTTCCTGAGGATGGTCAGCAGGAACAACCTCTTGAACAGGTGAGAATACAGCACTGCGCTGTGGGGGTCAGCCAGCAGAATGAGACATCTCGGTGATGAGCTTCTCTCTGAATTGCAGGTTTAGGGTGCAGCTGATGCCATTGCTCATGGTCTTCCTACTGCCCCGAGTTGTGTATGTGAATGCATGTTGTGCAGCACTCTCCTCTTGTGAGCAGAGGGCCCCGTAGGCATTTCTCTTCTGTCCTTTCTTTAGTGTTCATGAGGTGCTGTGACAATTGCTCCCTCCCTCATCTCCATCCCTCCATCTTGCTCCTGATGGGATTGAGAATGCGTTATGGCCTCGTGTGGTATGTGCATCCAGCCTGGGAGCTTTGAGTGCCTGGTGGCCTTCAACAGATGGGTGGCCTGTTAGGGGTGGTTTTGTTCTACAAACTCAAGAGTTAGATGCGAGGGACCAAGAAGCCCTGACAGTTCCTGAAAGGCCATAGGGTCCTATTGCTTCTTTCTTTAGAAATAGGAATTTTCAGTAGGAAGGAGGCAGGACAGGGACTGAAAACATCATCATGCCTCTTGTGGGTAGCAGGACCCCAGGCACAGGCAGAGACCTAGTTAGGACTTTGTGTTTTGCTTAAGAACTCAGTAGCTTGGTTTGGGAGATGTAGGGGGTGACATCTTCATTATGTTTCTAGGTGAATTTGACAGCTTAAGGCAAGAAGCCAGCAAGGACTTGTCCGTAGTTGTTAACTGGTAACTCTGTCCTGAGGAGCAGCCATTTCGAACGAGCTCTTCTGGCCAAGCGCTGGTTTTGACTATCAGAACAGTTACATGGCAACTTTGCTTTGGTCTGCTGGCTGTGAGGTGTGGAGCGCCGAGCTCTCTGCCACACACTTGTTATGGAAATACTTGTTGCTGTGATCGTAACTGTTGTGCTAATTAGCTGGGAATGCACTGCATTGCCAGAGTTACAGGACTGTCCGATAGCTGCATAGTCCTCACTCACCTTCTGGCTCTTACAGCTTGCTCAGGTCTCAGTCTTTCACATTACTGTGCTGGTTATGGCAAGCATTTGAAACAAAAATTGGAGACAGAATTTTTCCAGTGTTACCACTCCCCCCGTGGAGAGCGGCTGCATGATGCAACCTGGGGTTTCTGGCTGGATCTGTGCTCCAGCATGGCTTGTGAGTGCAGGGTCCCCCACACCTTTCTCAGCTGGAAAAGAAATGTGATCAGCCTGCAGTGTTGTGAGCCGTCACCGGAGCTTGTGAGCTGTAACAGCATCCCCATGAAGCTGGGAGCTGCCTGTTGGCACCAACAACTGGCCTGCTTTTCTTTCCAGAATCCACATGCCGATCTGCTCAAGCCGCTGCATTGGTGGTGAGCTATGAGTACTTGCTAGCTTTGAATCAAACACGCAGATCCTCAGAATTGATGAGATGTTTTGCTAGTTCATCGGCCTTAGTGGAACAGGAGAATGCTCCTCCGATTACAGGGGAAGTATGATCCTATTCTGCTCCAGGGAATGCTGTTCCTCAGCAACATTGCAGAGGCCAACCACGCAGCATCTGTCTTTCTTCTCCATAGGAGCCAAGTGCATTGAACCCCCATCCAGGAGCTTACCCCAGTGTCTTGTCAAGTAGCTAGTTTGCAGCTTTTAGAAGCTCGGGGATGGGGCAGCTTGGGCACTTAACTAAAAGCAGCCTCCCAAGAGCATCAGGAGGAGCACTAGAAGCAGCATGTCTTTGATGTTCTTGCCATGAGCACGGAGGTGAAGAGAATGAGACGACACTGCTGTGAGGCCTGCCTGCCCAGCTTGCCTGCAGACGGGGCATACCAGGGGCCTTGGTGGCAGAGCTGATGCTGCCACATCTGCTTTGCACCTGGCTTGCTGAGCCCTGAATTCGGGGTAGATGCTGTGGTCCTGCCCAAGCCTTTGAATACCTCCTGTACTCAGTGTCTGCTCCAGTCCCAGAGGTGGTGACGGTGGAGGCTTCGGTGGGCGCTGGAGGAAGCATTAGCTGGCCTCTTGCTGTACTGTGTGCTCTTTATTGTTGAGCTGTGCAGAGGGCGGTGTGGCTCACAACATGCAACGCACCAAGCCTGGTACAGCAAGGAGACATCCCTGCGAGAGCCATCCAGCTCACCTCCTGTGTGCAGTGGGTTTTCTGCCAGCTACTGCTGGAGTCAGTCAGTGCAGCTGTAGGTCAGTACTGACTGGATTGTTGCTGCTGCAGTGCTTCAGAGGATGGTAAAATTGCGGTGATTGAAGGTATGGCGTCTGTTTGCTTTGGCTTCTGCACTGCAAGGGACAAAGAGAAGTAGGGGCTGCTTGGAGCTGAGGGTAAGAGCTTGTCTTGCCTACTGCCAAGGCAGGCCCTGCATTCCTTGTGTGGGGCCTGAATGCATCTTCACATCTTGTGCTTGAACACTGGAGATCCTCAAGGGAGTTTGCATGGCTTGGGGCCAGTGCAAGTTCCCTCACGCACAGGAACTGCATGCGTTACGGTCCCACATTAGAAAATGAGGCCCTGGGGATGCTGGGAGTCTAGAGCCATCCATGTCTGGCGACGAGCGGGTGACTGAAAGGAAGCCCTTGGTTTGGGACAGGTGCCTTTTGGCTGCTCTCCTCAGGTAATTTGGCTTTTGAGGAAAGAATAGTGTGACTTCTGGCAGTTCTGCTTAGAACAGCAAGAATTACAAGGTTTGGCAGTTTAGGAACTTGTGAGAAGAAATGGACTTTGGAGGAGAAAGAAGCACTAAAGGAACACTGCGGTGATCTCAGTACTGGGCAATAGCTGTTTAAGCTGTGGATGCCACTAATACAGCCCCCAGGATAGTACCAGTTGCTCATGTCTTCTGCAGCTTCTGTTTTCTCTGCTCCTTAGGGCTCTTAGACTTTGTTGGGTTTCCAGATTAAAATCTGATTCCCTCCCTGCTAGTCATCTTCTGCTCCAGCAAGGGACTTGATCGCTGTCTGTACCTGAATACAGCTGCCCCACCTGTCTTTGGCCCCTCCACCATCGTGGCAATGCCGTTTGTCCTCCAGAAAACATGAGAATCAGCCTGACGCTGCTCAAAGGGTAAAATGCACTTCCTTGAGGGTGGTTTTTGGAATGCAGCATGGTGAGGATTTGCCAAAGGCAAACTGGAAGGTAAGGAGTAATATAACTTGAGATGCAAGTTCACTCCTGCCAAGGCCATTGCTGTCTCCCAGCTCAGCATTATGATTGCAAAGAGCTTGGTTTTTTCCAGCAGAGTCAGCGTGCTCAGGGTCCATGGCCAGTCCAACAAGAATAGTTGGAGATTTCTGGAGCAAGCTCAATGCCCCAGTAAGAGTAAAGGCTATGTGAATCCAGGCAGAGGAATCTAGCAGGAGGTGGTTAAAATTCACATGGAGCCTCAGCAGCAGTAAAAAGGTGGCTATTGTTAAGATACTGTTTCATCTTGTTGTGCTTAGGGTTTCAGCCTGGTGACCATCATGTGATGTCCGGAGCATATCTCCCCTCTCCCCTTGGGGTGGGACCCTGCCTTTGTGTTGATTTTGGCCTTGCCGGCTGGGCTTACTTCATCCCACGGTGAGGACCAGTTGCTTCCTAATGGAAAGGTAGCCAGGTTGGATCGTAGGGATGCTGGCTGGCCCAGGAAGAAGCAAGGTCTTTGGAGGGCAGGTGGGAAAGCAGTGGCTGGAGAGTCTCGTGTCTGTCTGGTTCTCCACCATACAGGGTGCAGCACTGTAGCTGCCCAAGCACAGACCACACAAGCAGAGTGCTGGGTGGTCTGTGGGTTTTGTGCAACCACTGCTGGGTTCTGGAGAGAACTGCAGATCCTTGGAAGCATTCTCAGGGAGCTCATATCTGAATGGTTTCTGGAGCTTCCCACAGCTTGGTATTGTGAGTGTGTCAAGGCCCTGAACGTGGATTTGGGGCCGCATCTCTAGGAAGCGTCTTTTTGAGGAAGGCTTGCAGAATGGCAGGCCTGAGTACGTCAGCCTGAGGCTGTCAGACCACTGCAGCAGTAGGTCTGACTCCAGCCCTCCCGAATGGCTGCGCTCGCTCATGAGCGGTGTTTGGCTTGTCCGGAGTCCTGATGGGTGCCCAGGCAAGAGCAGCTCTGTGCTGACTCCGGTATGAGCCCGTCCCTCCTGCACGGGCTCTGCCGCCTTCATCCTGGGCAGGCAGAGCCAGGCCTTGTGAGGTTGGTGTGGGGCAAAGCAGCCGGGGCTCGGGGCTTGCGTGACACGGGCTTTCAGCCCCTTCCTCTGCAGCTGCCACGGGATCCTTGCTTTGTTCTCGGGTCTCCAACACAAAGGGCGGAAGCAGCATTGACGCTGGTGCTCGCCAGAGGTCCTGAGCCCCCGTTTGTGTTTCCGCTGCTTGCCGCAGGTCCGGCTGCCTTATACCGAGGGTTATCAATGCGCAGACTGCGTAGTCCGAGCAGAGGTTTCCAACCAAGTGCTCCAGAAATCGGGACTCCTTTACATTGCATGAGCAAGGTAGAAATGATGAGTGCAGCGTCCCAGGAGCCAGCGCTGGTGCTCTGTAGAAGGGGCATTTGGCCGAAAGATTCAAAAGTCTCTCTTGTCCCAGTGACATCACTGGCCTCGGGTGCCAGACAAGGCACCTGGAGAGCCGGGTGTTTGCACAGGGCTGGGAGTAAAGGGAGTGGGCTGGCCAGGGCTGCAGGGCTGCTCCGCCTGCTACAGAAGACCTCTGTCCATCCTCCCACTATGGATTTCCTCGCTCTTCTTTGTGTACACAAACACACAGGCAAGAGATGTGAAAGATTTATGATACTCCCTTGGTTTTGTTCTAATAAAAAGCAATCTGAGTGGTGAAGGAATAAATCTGGAGCTGCTTGGCTGTGAAACCAAGACGATGGAGGCTCTGCTGATTAGAGTAATCAAGCCCCTATCCCCGCAGTAAATTAGCGTGTTACAATCGGTGAATGTGGAAGGTGAGGCTGGGAGTGCCGCCTGCCGGCAAGTAGCTGCGGCCTGGTGGAAGGTCAGGGCTGCTGTGCTGGGACTGAAGCTCTGGAGCTCACTGGTTCCCAGATAAGCAGTGAGGTGTCCCGGCCTTCCTAGAGCATCCGGCAGGGGATGTGGAGGGCTGCGCTTTGAGCACAGGGTTCAGGGCACTGCAAACGCACGAGATGGGGAAAGCACAGTTTTTATTTCCTGGTCTGGTTTTAAAGTCTGTGCTACAGAACATATGGAAACAGCTGATGGTGGCACAGCGTGCCTGGCTCGGCCGCCGCAGCGCGGGGAGGCAGAGGGGTCCCAAGAGGAGCAGGCAGAGCTGAGCCCGTGCTGATCCCGCAATGAACTTGGCATGGTGCAAGTCAAGTTTTCAGCAGCTGAGCAACAGCAGCTACTCATGGTTTCAGCACAATCTCTGCATCAGAGAGCTGGGGTATGGGCACCAGCCGTCCGTTTGTATTCCTAAAGTACTCCTGTCGGCCCACAAGGTGTAAATTCCTTGTCAGAGGGGAGCATGGGTGGTAGAATTGTTTTTTCTGTAAAGAATAGGTTTTAGACATTACGTGAGCTGGGTCTGGAGGCTGGTTGCAGCCAGTGAGGTGAGAAAGACTGGGGAGAAGGAAATTCTCTCAATCTGTCTGTTGGCATGTGTCAGGAAGGTCGGGAGTACGTCTCAGGCCTGTGGTTTGTCAGTGGTAGGAGGAGTGCACCTGAGAACAACCTTTTTGCTCTCCTTGTCTTTCCCTGCACGTTGGCTTAATCTGGCAGCATGAACAGCCGCTGTGCCCCTGCGTGTATGTGTCTGCTGTAGGCATGTATATATGCATCCATATGAACATATATGCCTATAACAAATATGCAATAAACTATTAATAGATCTCGTTAACATACCTGTTGGATGCTAAAGTTTCTTTTGATTTCCTGGATGTGCAAATACCTTCTGCTTTTATTTCTTTTCCCTGTTGATAGCCAAGAGTTGATGCAGGCAAGCGGTACAAATAAGGAACAGGGACAAGGCGTTTATTCAGAGTAAATGTTCTTAAAGGAAGGACATTGCAGACTAGTACCCTGATGAAGCGTGTGAGTTGGGGCATGAATCATGAAAATACAGCAGCTTTCCTGTTGTGTGAACTGACAAAGGCATGTGGCATCAGAAGGCGTCTGAGAGGCAGAACCGCGCAGTGCTTCCTAGTGACCAGAAACGGAGGGAGGTCTTCTCTGCGCAGCAGCCTCGGAGCGTGGCCTGGGCCAGGATGTCATGGAACCCTCCATCGAATGCCTTTGGCACCTTGAGGGCAACGCGGCATGGATGGCCTCATGGGTGGCCTTTTTTGCTTGAGTTTGTTGTGTTTGCTACTGGACAGCCCCACTGGTGACACTTCAGATCTTGCACCATTACAGTTCAATGTCTTATTTCCCTCCCTGCCTTTTCTTTAGGCCCACCTGTTAAAACTTTCTGGAAAGTTATTCTTTTCTCATAAAATGGTTGTTCGTGGCACCAAGCCAAGGATAACCTTTCTGGGGAGCAGAGCTGCTGGATTAGTGAGACCAGAATGGGGCAAAATCATTTCCTCAGGAGGGCAGTAACTTTTTGTAGCCATGCCATCTGAGTGATGGTGTTTGGTGGCCACTGATGCCAGGAGAGCACGTGCAGAGCTCTGTGTGTGGGGACATCAGAAGTGGGCTCCATCTGACTTAACGGAGCTGTTTAGAGGAGTGGCAGCCAGTGCAGGTGTAATTTTCATGTCTTGTTGTTTGCCTGTTGTCCTATTTCTTTTTGGTACTGTGATAGATCAGTTGGTGCAAAACCCAAGTGCAGATTCTCCTGTGATTGCAGTTAATTGTTAACGGGTCTGATGTTTGCCCGCACACTGGTACTGGAAGTACATATGCCGTAAAAACTGGGAATAGCCCTTCAGGCTCTTGGGTTTGTAGAGAAACTCCATAGCAATGTAATATGCTGTCTGCAACTGGTTCACCCTGCCAGTAATGCCATTGTTCAGGGTGGTGTGAAGCTGAATGGGAGAAAAAAAGCCCTGCCATGGGGCATCTTACAGAACAGAGTCCTCTGGATGGACAGGAGCTGGCTCATCATCAGTATTATGCAGTCAGGGCAACCCATAGTGGACATCAGTTTTTTTGCAACTAACCTCTCATTTGCCTTTTGCCCGCAGGAGCTGCCAGAGCATGACCAGTCTGTTCAGCAGTACCATGTCTCCTGTTAAGGATGGAACGTCATCTCTTCCCAGGAGGCAGACTTCCTTCACCAAGCCCCCACTCCGTGCGCTCTACGACTTATTGATAGGGCCTATGGAAGGAGTAAGTCTTTGGCGCGGAAAAATGTAGAGAGTCACTCACCAAAATCCTGTGTGGGAAGGCAAAGAGGCAGCTTGGGGATTGTGTCTCAAGTGTGGTGATTTTCACTTGGTCTTCCCAGATGGTGGAACTGCGCGAGGTGGGAGCTGGGAACAAGGAATGTTGCTGTTGGCACCACTTCCAGTCCCGAGGGCTGGGGCGTTTGCGAGGAGGTGGATGTGGGAGCAGAGGGAGCTGCTGCCGCGGCTCGTCGGGCGCTCGCAGCCCACGTGGTTCGCTGCCTGCCATGGCCAGGGTGGAGGGTGCAGGCCCCGGTGTTGTCCCGTGCTGGTGGGTCATGGGGGAGCGCAGAAGCAACGGGAAGCTGCGTGTGCGGTGTCCGGTGGCAGCCCGGGCGGGGGCCAGGCGTGGCTGCACAGCCCTTGGTTCTAGTGTCACAGCGCAATGGTGCGGTAAATTAAAAAGTCCTGTCCGTGTATCTCTGCAGTATCTCCAGCTAGAAGAGGTAAAGTCACTCACTCAAGAATTAGTCTTTTCTCAGTTTGTATCCAGCTGAAAAGACAGAGGGAAATGTCATGATTCTGTCGTGGGAGAGGGAAAACCAGCTCTGCTGTGAGTTGCTTTAAAGGCTGTTTGGCCGCTCTGGTCTTGTCTGCAGAAGTCATCTCTGTTTCAGAGGCATGTTTGTGAGCCTGAGCCTCTGTTAGCCCTGCCAGCCCACCATGCCATGGTCACACTGTGAGTCTTGGAGAGCGAGGCCTTCTGCTCTAGAGACAGCACGTGCATCCTCTTTGCAGGGCAGGGACATCAGCCCTGCTTATGAGTTTTGTCTGTCGTCATCTACAACGTTCTTGAAAAAGCTTCATCTGGAAGTTTTAACACCTACCTACAACCAGTGCAAATAGGTAAGACAGGCCAGGAGGAATTCCTCATGGGAAACCCCAAGAGCCTCTCCTCCTTCCCAGTGAGGACGTGCTGCAGTTGGGCACTGCTTGGCAGGTGGAGCCCAAAATCAGCTCCAGTAAGGTGCCGTAGGGCTTGACAGGGCTTTCAGGGAGTGCAGAATTAGCAGATACACGGTTCTTACTAGCCACTTGCTAAGAAGATGCAGTTCAGGTCCTGTGTGCGGTTTGGCAGCCCCATTGTAACCAAAACTTCCCATTATACCAACATGAGCTGCGCATGAGGGACCGGCCAAGCCAGGAGCTGCCATCTGCCCTGACCCTGCGCGGCTGCGCTCCCTGCAAGGGATGGACCAGACACTTCCCTGCCCTCATGACAAACCACTGGCGTAGCCGGTGCCGTTGCTGTGAGGTAGAGCACACATTCCTGTGCTTGACAGTTCATGCTTTTCTGCTTTTCTTCACTGAAGAGATTCTTTTTTATTAGAACTCCCCCTAAAATGAATTCTTAGAGACATACGAAATGCAAATGATCCTCATGGTTTTATTTCTGTTTCTGTAATGCACATACAGCCATCGTGAGGGGAAAAAATACTAAACTCTGGGGGCTTTACACGCAAATTAAAAATCCTGCTAGACATGTGTCACTGTGACTCACATGCTCTGATTGTGTTGCTGACAGCTAAAGCTCCTGGAGCAGTAAGTAAAATGGAATCTGTGTTAAAAAAGCAAACAAACAAACCCCAAAACGTTTCTGGAAAGCAACAACTGCCACGGTGGGAAGCTGCTGCTTGTCAGCTCGGCTCTGCAGAGGGGCATGGCTGGAGGCTGGTGCGTTCCGCTGCGGAGCACGCATGCGGGTTCGCCCTGGGCTGGGCGGCTGTAGACGGCGTGTCAGGACAGAGTGGAGCTGGGTCGCAGGAAGGCTCCCGAGCCTGCCGTGTGTCAGTGCCTGCCCCGCATCCCCGTCTGCGGTCAGAGGGGCAGGGTGAGCCCAGAGCTGCAGGGAGGGCAGGAAAAACAGCAAGAGGTCAGCAAGTATTTTAAACTCCTTTAAAATGAAAATTTTCTTATCCTTCAGCAGTTTTGTTCCCTCTTCAAATGGCAAGAAGCCTTTAAAAGCACCTCAGTGCTCTCTTCAGTTTTCTACAGTTTGACATTCTGCCTCATAGCTGACCTGTTGTTCTGGTATTTCTGACTGGCTCCAGACTCCCTTGACAGAGACCATTGGGCTGGTTTTTCTGTTACTTCAGTAATGTTCATTCATCTTTGGTGCTGCCTGAGAACTAAAGCTTGAGACTAACAGCAGGGTCCTGTTATTCTTTGACTGCTAGTGAGACGGGGTCAGCGCATCTCAAATTAATTGTCAGCTGTCATTGCATCCCGGTGCTGTCTGGAAGTCTGCTCCAGACAGACCCTGAGCACGGTGGAGAAGAAGATTGTGTGTTAGGACCAGGGTACATTTGTCTAAGCTCTATATATAATACTTCACACAAGCAGTAATATTCGCTCCTAAAATGCACAGACCCCTTTCTTTTCCGTTGCACTGTCTGATTATCTGGCATATCCCCACTTCAGGATTTTCTGACGTTGCTTCTACACCCCTCTCGTTTCAAAAATCTGTGTTACCATTAGACAGTTCATACTAATAGTTCACTGTCGGCAGTGAAAGGAAGAAAAAAGATTCTTCTCTCCCAATGCTGATGTGCGTTCCCCTGTCACAGCAGCTGTGTTCACGGGGAGAATAATTCTGATGTGGGTATTTCTAAACCTACGGTGTGGTCAGACTAGCGCCTGGTGCTCGGGAAGTGCAGGCTGGGGCACTGATGGAGGGAAAGGGCCAAACCGATTCTCTCTCTTTTCTTTCTAGGGTTTGATGCACTCCAGTGGGCCTGCTGGCCCCCACCGCCAGCTGATACTGGTTCTCGAGGGAGAACTGTACCTCATTCCTTTCGCTCTCCTGAAGGGCAGTTCCTCCAATGAGTACCTCTATGAGCGCTTCAGCCTCATCGCCGTGCCATCCATCCAGTCGCTGAATCCCAGCTCCAAGGTCAGACATTGCCTTATAAAACCTTTCTCTCACAGAACTCTCCTGTGGGACGCAGGTTCCTGCACGTGCTAGAAAAGCAGCAGCTCTGTCCTGCTACACCAGACACAAGAGTAGAAACCACAAATGCACCATCCTTCTGAGGTGCTCCCGGTTCTGCTGAGCACTTTTGAGCACCACAGCTATGGAGTAGATTCTGGTGTAGCCCCTGCAGCACAAAATCACAGCCCCAGGCAGGCCAGGAAGGAGAAGGGCCGTGGATCGTTTGGATATCCCCCTCTAAAGTATGGCTTGTCTAGGGTGTGGAGCTACAGGCAGACTGCAGAAATGTGGGTGTTTGAACTATACAGAGCTTCCTTGGCAAGCTGAGTGTCCTGTCACATTTCTGGTATGTTTGCCTACATTTTAGCTTTCTGTGCAGAGGCCACTAAAGTCTCATGACACTGAAGCTATGATGACATGACACCATCCCACTGGCAGCGGGGATACTGACCCTTGAAACACAGGTGTGAGGAACCAGTTAGTGAGTGATTACAAGTAGTCTTCCCATAAGGTGGAAAGCTGGGATCTTCTTTATGCTTTTGTCTCTGCTCCAGCCCTCAAAGGGACCTGGGCTCAGTCTGCTGCTTCCTATTTTTATCGAACTCTTCACCCAAGATGTGAGGATAGAAATCCTGACTGGATTCAAGTGGAGATGTTCTTCGGAATGTTTAAATGGAAAAAACTTAAGAAATGCAAAGTTTTTTTGTAATTGTGACAACCAGACTTCTGTTTAGAGATACAGGATATTTTATTACCAGCACCATAACAAACAGATATTTGAACCCTGTTTTCTCTTTCTCTGTGTAGTCCCAGGCAAAGAAGAATACTCCTGCTTACTCCAGTTCTACCTCAATGGCAGCTGTCATAGGAAATCCCAAACTTCCTTCAGCAGTTATGGACAGGTGGCTGTGGGGCCCGATGCCCTCTGCAGAAGAGGAAGCATATATGGTATCGGAGTTACTTGGCTGCCAGCCCTTAGTTGGCAGTGCAGCAACAAAAGAGAGGGTCATGAGTGCCCTCACTCAGGCAGAATGTGTCCATTTTGCCACCCATGTGTCCTGGAAACTGGCTGCTTTGGTCCTGACACCCAACACTGACAGCAATCCAGCCAGCAGCAAGAGCTCTTTTGGGAACCCCTACACGATCCCAGAGTCCCTTCGCATGCAGGATGATGCCAGTGATGTGGAAAGCATCTCAGACTGCCCTCCTCTTCAGGAGTTTCTGCTTACAGCAGCTGATGTCCTGGATCTGCGGCTTCCTGTCAAATTAGTGATTCTTGGCTCTTACCAAGAATCCAACAGCAAAGTCACTGCTGATGGAGTCATTGGCTTGACGAGAGCGTTTCTGGCTGCTGGGGCACAGTGTGTCTTGGTGTCACTCTGGCCTGTTCCTGTGGCTGCTTCCAAAATGTTTGTGCATGCCTTCTATTCCTCCCTCTTAAATGGGATGAAAGCCAGTGCAGCCCTTGGAGAAGCGATGAAGACTGTGCAGAGCAGCAAGCAGTTCTCCCATCCCTCCAACTGGGCAGGTAGGAGGGATCTGCTTTTTGACAAACAAGATGGGGTTTCTACAAAGTGCTCTTATGCCAAGGTGTTTGAGCTAAGCGAGAAGTGCTAGCAGGTAGCTGGGAGAAGGGGCAGGCAGAGCTCCTTGTGCTGACATTTGGAGAATCAGCATTTGGGTGGTGTGTGACCGAGACGGGGAGAGCTCTCGGTTTTTGGAGTTCTGTGTCTGTGAGCACTGTTTAGCATCTATTGATTTCTGCTGCTAGCATGTTAGGGCAAGCTTAGCTGCAATACAGTGGTTTTCCACTTGCTTGAACAGGAAAACACATTGATTTAATAGAGGAGGACAATAAGAAGCATCTATAAGCTCTCTGGAAGTTCAGTGTATGGGACTGGACAGGGAGCGGGCAGCTGCTCTGGGAAAAGAGTATCAATCTGCAGGGCGCAGTAAACTGTCATTCTGGCAGAGGATATCTGCTTCTGTTCTGAACATTTTCTGTAACAAAAGTGTCTCTTACTCTGAATCCTGCAGGCTTCATGCTTATTGGGAGTGATATGAAGCTGAACAGCCCTTCTTCACTGGTAGGACAGGCCCTGACTGAGATTCTGCAGCACCCTGAAAGGGCACGAGATGCTCTGCGTGTCCTGCTACATCTGGTAAGAGAAAGGAAACACTCCCATGCCAGCAGGCACGGGGAGCGGCACGGCAGCCCCTGTGCCTGGGACATCCTGTTACCTGTAAACGATGGTTGGGAAGAGAAACACCCTGATGTGTAGCCGCTCTCACTTGAATATATACCTTCAACCCTGCTCCCTTACCATAGGGTGTTCTCTTGTGAAAACTCTGGGACACCTGTTGAAGTGTCCAGAGCAAAAAGAGGCAAAAGTGAGGGAAGTCTTACATCATATTGTGACAGAATCCTCCCCAGACCCGTCTGGATTGCATTACCTGTTGAATTGGGTCTCTGCTTTAAAAATGCAATCATCATTTGGGTTAATTGTTTCTACAGCTATAAACATTGCAGCCGTGGAGCTGCAGAGCACAGTGGCGGCTGTCTCTTTGCATACTTGGAAGATAAGAGGCACTTTGTCCCCAAATGTGCCAGTAGCCTGTTGTGGGGAGCAGCAGGACTGAAGCCAGATGGCCAGAATAATCTCTCATGACTTCCAGTACTTTTTCCAATGTGTCTCCTGTGGTCCAGCAGGAATGTGGAGTATCCACAGATTGATGGAAGCCTGTGAATACTGCTAGTCATCCCAGTTGCTGGCTTTTGTGGACACACATCTCTCTTTACTGTTTACCATATAGCTGCAGTAATAAGCAGCGTATGCGAGAGACAGGAGCCTGACCATGAGTCATCTTTTGGGGAGAAATGCAGCTGCCAGGCTTATAGGAAACTCTCCCAATCAAACTGGTACTTAGTTTCCTGTGGCATTACTTCCCCTGGCATCCTGGAGAACATTGACACTCATCACAGTGATTTTACAGCTGTGAGAGCTGAGTTACTGAAGCCTCTGCTAACATCCTTCTGTGTAAGACAGGCCAGGCTCAGCACTGGGTTTGCTGTCCCTCAACCTGCTCTTCCTGCCTCTTCACGGTATAAAAACAGGCAGGCAGTAAAAATCTCTTCTAAAATGAACTAATGCTGTATTTTCCCCAAAGGTGGAGAAATCATTGCAGCGAATCCAGAACGGGCAGCACAACTCCATGTATACGTCCCAGCAAAGCGTGGAGAATAAAGTTGGTGGCATTCCAGGCTGGCAGGCGCTGCTGACGGCAGTTGGGTTTCGGTTGGACCCCCCGGCCAGCGGCCTGCCGGCAGCGGTGTTCTTCCCGACCGCCGACCCCGGCGAGCGGCTGCAGCAGTGCAGCACCACCATCCAGTCCCTCCTGGGTAAGCTCTGGGCTCCATCCGAGCAGTCGTCAACCTTCCCCTGCCTTCCCTTGATGCACACCTGTGAAACAGTACTGCTTTACAGCATGGAAATAAAAGTATTTACCAGGGTAGAAGTTCTAGAAGGAAATGTTTACTGCACGTTTTGCCATAGATGGGAATCATGTACCACTGGGTCCAGTGTCTGAGAAGCATGAGGTGACTGTTCCTTTCTCCCAGCTCTCGGTCAGGAGATGTATAATCAGATGGAACGTAGGAAAGGCTTTTGCTTTCCGGAAGTTGCTGCTGCTTCCAGAGCTATTCAGTGGTGCAGGGGAGAGGTTTCAGGAATTAGCTGAGTTTGTGTTCTGTTCAGGGTGTTGCCTTTCTAGCAGTTGAGAAACGGATACTGAGCAATCTCTGTTTCTGCTGATGGTTTTCAGGTTTGCCGAACCCTGCACTTCAGGCACTTTGTAAACTTATCACAGCCTCAGAAACAGGAGAACAGCTTATCAACAGGGTGAGTTGGGAGGCTTTTCTCCAGTACCAGTTTCCAAATGGTTCTTCCCAGGTCAGTAAATTCAGAAATGCAGAGTGGTTTATACCCTGGTTTATCAACCCAGAGATTGCTAGGAGACTTCAGGGTGGAAGTTGGAAACTTGCCTGTTTGTGTGAATGAAAGTGTGTCCAGAAGAGCAAGCGCAGGTACGTCACTGGGCTGCATGGCCTTGGGTCTCCCCATTCACTGGTGGGAGTGACAACATGTTACCTACTGCGGTCGGGGGGAGGCAAAAGGTGGGAAATGAATGAACCACTAATTACTATTTGGCCATTGTGGCTGGTCTTTGTCCACTGTGATTACCGCAGTTCAAAGGTGTGGTTAACTTTGGACGGTGTAGGGTTGGTCAGGAACCTCACTGAGCCTCTGCTTCTCCTGGCGTGCATGCTCATAGCTCTGCTGAAAGGACTCACAGTCTTCAGAAGGCCACCTGTGGCAATGGGGCTCCTCCCCGCTCCCCCCAGTCTCCTTCACATTCCTCCCTCTCCCCTTTCTAGCATGCCTGGCCTAACCTAACCTTTCTCTGTGCCACCAGCCTGGCTGGCTTTCCATTACATGTTTCTTACTGTCCTGATTGCTCCTCTAATGAGGTTTATCTTGATCATTTGCCTGATTTAGTAAATGAACATACTGCACATAGTGAATGGGCTTATAGCTCACTTTCTTTTCCCATTTCCCCTCAAGAAAGTGTTCTAGGGAAGTGCTGTGGCAGGTAGCTGGGATTATCTCTGTGTAGCTTCACAGGGCTCCCCTCCCTTCTGTCACGTTGAGTCTCTGCACAGAATGCGACCTTGGAGCCGCGGCGTTGCTGTACCCGCTCAGCAGCCCCTGCTTTGTCAGTCCCTTAGACTGAGCCTGCCTCAAGGAAGGGGCCTCTCGTTATGATCTACAGCAGCTCATGAGCTGTTTCTGATGGCTTGTCCTTTACAGCGCTTTGCTTTCTTGTCTCGGTACTTTTGTCAGTGCCTGAGGCTTCTGTGGCTGAATAGCAGGGTTGTGTTTTCCTCAGAATAGCAGGATTGTGTTTTCCTTGGAATAGCAGGATTGTGTTTTCCTCACTGCCACCAGAGGAAGGCCCGGAGTCGAAGGAATGTGATGAGTAGAAGACAATATTCCCATAGACCGGAATGTGTTAACGGTGTCCATGGGATTACTTCACAATTGTCTTCTTGCCTCAGATAGTTGAGTCACCCATGGAACAACATTCAGAAGGCCGTACACAACGAACAAAAGATGCACTCACCATTTCCTCAGCTGCCCCACGCAGGAAGCGTTGGCAGGGGCACTGTGTTGCTTTTGCAAACGTTCCTTTGCGGCCCAAAGCCTGGGGGAGAATTTCCTGCTGCACAAGAGTCAGTCCAGTTCTACAAGTTGGGGTTTTTCAGCTTAGCTCGGCCTCCTCTGCGGTTCCTCGCTTTTATCCCCCTCAGCTGGTGGGCAGCTAAGGCTCTGCCTGTCCCCAAGGGAAGAAGACTGTTCAAGACCAGAGCGTGACGGCTGATGCTTCAGTCAGTGGGTGTTGCTTATTGTATTTCCCGTACGGGTGATGGGCCTCATAAAGGAGGCAGCGAGGGAGCGAGCCTGATCTTTTGATAAGGCATAAAAATGCTTATTTTTAGTAGATAGGAACCACCAAAGAGAGAACATCAGTACTGCCACCTGTGCAAGGAAAAGTCAGGGATTGCTGACTGCATTAAGTGCCAATAACGTAACCCCAGAGAAAACAAGAGAGGGGCTTGTTTCATGTTCAGCCTTCTGCCAGAATATGGGTTGGCCTGAGGATCTGCCTGCAGTGGGTCCGAGCTGGCTGTCAGGAGCGGGGCACTCCAGGTTCCAGTTCCCACCTCTCGGACTCCCCGTGCGCAGCTCAGGCCGTTTCCATCGCTCCCTTCTTTCTCTGGACAGAGCACCTTGCAGTCAGGATGCTGGTTTGCATGTGGATGTGTCACTGCAGGGTTCCCGATCACAGGCATTTTGTAGCACAAAATAACCTGTGTTCTTTCTTTCTTCTCTCTTCTCCTTTCTTGTTATCTGCTGCCCGAAGGCTGTTAAAAATATGGTGGGAATGGTGAGTATGACATGCGCTGGGGAATGACACTGCTGTGCAGGACAGCTGCCTCGGTCACTGCAGACCCAGTCCCTGTGCTGCAGTCTCTTCAAGCCGCTTTCCGGCCTGGAATTTGCTCCATAGTGCTACTATGGAAAAAAGACTGCGTAAGCTTTTGTGGGTTGTAAGAGATGGGTGGTCCTGAGGTTAGCTGGTCCCCGATTACTGACTTTCCATCCTTTCTGCCCTAGCTGTGATTTTGAGTTACATGGGATCCTGGCACCTTGATTTGTGTCAGCTCTTCATAAACACTTTTTTTTTTCTCTACTTTGCTACTCCTGTCCCTTGGGGACAGTTGAGAAACTTCTTTCCTGGAGGCCATAGAGGTATTAGGAAAGTCTTCCATGGTTTCATATGACTTGTTCTGCCAAGTTAAATGCTGAGAATGGGTTTCTTGGGATTTGCATAAGGAGCGTGGCTCAGTCACAGAACGGGCGTTAGTAGATTCCTGTGAGCAGCCCCAGAATATCTCTTGCCTTTTCTTTCACTTCACAGATTTTCCTGCTGTGCTTCCTTCTTGCTCAGTTTCCACTGGCCACCCCCCAACCCTCACCTCTGTTCTGTCCCTGCCTTTGCTGCTCTTCAAGTTTCTCCATTGTTGCTGTCCCTGGACTGTCCCTCTGCCCAGACCCTTCCATCTCACAGTTCGGTTCAGGAGCAGCAGTTGAATATGTGGGTGTCCCGGGACAGGGGTGTTTGCAGCGTGTTCTGTAGCTGTGGCTGTCGGAAAACCAGTGATGTGGTTTCTCAGGAATGGCTAATGTTTGTCTTGTTTTCTTCAGCTGCATCAAGTCCTGGTTCAACTTCAAGCAGGTGAGAAGGAGCAAGATTTCTCCTCTGCACCAATCCAGGTTTCCATCAGCGTCCAGCTCTGGAGGCTCCCCGGCTGCCATGAATTTCTGGCAGCTTTAGGTAGGAGAACGCTTGTTTCCGTTGTCTTTCTGAAACTACTGCTAGTGTCTCATGGTGGCCTGAAGCAGTGATGAGACTCACGGCTGCAGGCTTGTCTGGGTGCTGTTTGGTCTTTGCGTGTCTGGGTGCGGTCCCTGACTGCGCCGTACCTCTCTGCCAGTTCACATGCACAGCTCTTTAGCTCACTGCTTGGCCAGGAAGGAGCATTTCCTCTCATGCACCAGGACATCTCCTGAGTCAGCAGAACGTGAATTTCAGAGTTGACAGCAGCTTGGTACTGCCAAGTGGACTTAACCACAGTTTTTATTTCAGGATCCAGTTCCCCCCTTGTTCATTATACATGCTTTTGAGTCGTTTCTGGCCTTCTACCTGAAGTGAACCCGTCATTCCTTTGGCAGGGAAACCTGTGCACTGGGCAAGGGTAGGACATACCAGGGTGACGGTATGTACCAGGGTCCGCAACCAGATGAGAACTAAGTGTTGTCCTAGATTTTATTCTGGCTTGGACCTTGCTTAGGGTTAGTAAAAAGACATCGCAGGGAAGAGGCAATGCTGCATAAAGAAACATCCAAGAAAATTGCTCGAGGAGCTCCCACAAGCCAGGCATCGTTTCTCACAGGCAGTCATGCCTCCTGCAGCACAGACTTTGTTTGCTGAATTCCAAGGTTTGTGCTTTTCTTCAGACCCATTTCTGTGAGGAAAACTTTGGGTTAATGATGAATGATAGGGGCATGTGGGACACTGTCCCCTGAGACATCTTTAGTATGTCATTTGTCAACAACTCCAAATAATTCACAACTAAAAAGGTACTGACTGGTGCATTTTGTCTGTCAGTTTGGACAGGAGTGATTTGTTTGTGTTTGCAGTCCGGCACCATAAAGCTCCCAACACTTGCTGGAGAAGGTGAGCTAAACAGGAATAAAAACAAACCAACATGCTGTCTGTTGTGGGCGAGGAGCCACCATTCCAGGACACGGCGGGATCTCATACCTCTCGTTCTGTGTTACAAATGAGATCACACTTGTTTAAGCCCTCAGATCCTTCTATGAGGTGTGATTTTCTGCTCCATATTCCACTACAGGTTTTGACCTTTGTGAAGTAGGCCAGGAGGAGGTGATTCTGAAAACCGGGAAACAAGCTAATCGGAGGACCATGCACTTTGCTCTGCAATCCTTGCTGGCACTTTTTGGTAAAGCTACTTACAGTTTGTTCCTGTATCATCTGATGACTTGATTAGAGTGGCTTCTATGGGAGTGCCACACTCTTGCCTTTTGCAGAGGTCACACGTACGCCGGCACGCGCGTGTCACACAGACCACACATCGCACGGCAGCTGCGGCAAAGGGGTTTTTTATACGGGAAAGAAACACTGAGACTTGCCTGAGGCCAGAGCTGGGAACAGAGCCCAGCAACTGGAGGATGTAAAACTTGCTTTTGGTTTTGCGAGATAAAATTATAATGAATTGACAAGTTTCATCTGGGATACCTGGACCAAGGGTCCTGCCTGTGCATTTCCTGGGCTCCCCACAGGTTTTCTTCTCACCTTAGTAGTAATTGGGGTTTTTGAAGTAGCACAGAGCCTGAGTACATGTTTTGTAGCATTTCCTCCTAATTCTGAGAGTACATAACCTGGTTTTGTTTTATTTTACTGTGTATCTAGGGGCGTGTTTGTACATTTTTTTTTTTTTCTTCCTTTTTTTAGATTCAACTGAGCTGCCTAAGCGCCTTAGCCTGGACAGTTCCTCATCACTAGAGTCACTGGCTTCTGCTCAGTCCATTTCCAACCCTGTACCCCAGTATCAAAACCCTCCATTCTCTCCTACTTGTCCAGACAGCATCGCATCAGATGCCATTTCTGTGTATAGCCTGAGCTCTATTGCTTCTTCCATGAGTTTTGTTTCCAAGCCAGAGAACATGCCAGACGGTGTGGGACACCGAGGACGCCAGGACTATGAGAGGCCCAAGAACATCTATCCGCATAGGTCTGTGGTACAGAGCCAGTTGTCGCCACAAACCAGCACTGTAGCCAGCAAAGATGAGGAAGAGTATGAAGGTTTCTCTATAATCAGCACCGAGCCTTTGGCCAGTTACCAAGAAAACATAAACCCAGGATTTTCCCCCGATCACCAACAGCCCAAAACTGGTCAGACCGGAGGCATTAAAGAGTCTGTCAACTCCAAAGGGAGCATGAGTACCCCAAATTCTCCTGTTAAAATGACTCTTATTCCCAGTCCCAATTCACCTTTCCAGAAAGTTGGGAAACTTGCAAGTTCTGATACTGGGGAATCTGACCAGTCTAGCACTGAGACCGACAGCACCGTCAAATCCCAGGAGGACAGTAATCCAAAGCTTGATCCGCAAGAGTTGGCCCAAAAAATTCTGGAGGAAACTCAGAGTCACCTCATTGCTGTTGAACGTCTTCAGAGAAGCGGCAGCCAAATCAACAAGAGCAACAATTCAGAAGATGGGGCTTCCACCCCCGCCGGCATGTCTGCCTTCAGATCTTCAGAGACCAGCGCATTCAGTCGGCCGATCAGCTCCAGCCAGAAGAACCAGTCTTCCCCTCTTGCAATGAAACCAAAGCCTCCAACAAGGAGTTCATCCCTTCAGAAAGTGAGTTCTGGCTATAATAGCCCTACAACATCGGAGATGTCAAACAAAGAAGGCCAATACAGTGGGCAGCCATCTCCAAGTTGTGATTCACATGGGTCCTTAACTGAGCAGCCTCACTTTAAACACAAGTACCCCAGCTCTCCCTACAGCGCTCATATTTCTAAATCACCCAGAAATATCTCCCCAAGCTCGGGGCATCAGTCTCCTAGTGGCAGCACTCCGTCTCCTGCTCTTTCCTACTCCTCAGCTGGTTCTGCTCGCTCAAGTCCAGCTGATGCCCCAGACATAGACAAATTAAAAATGGCTGCCATCGATGAAAAAGTGCAAGCAATTCACAACTTAAAGATGTTCTGGCAAAGCAATCCCCATCACTCCACTGGCCCCATAAAGATTCTCCGAGGAGCTCCGGGAACAATGACTTCTAAGAAAGATGTCCTCAGCTTGCTCAATTTATCTCCACGGCACAGCAAAGAAGAAAGCGCAGATAAGCTGGAACTGAAGGACCTGTCTATTAAGCAACGCCTTGCTTCTCCACAAAAGAACCCTCCAAATGGACACAGACGCCCTGAAACCACAAATGCAGTGACGTCAACTCATTCTCCACCTACCAGTAGCACTCCAGGAACCGCACGCCCCTTGAGGCTGCCATCTGGGAACGGTTATAAATTTTTGTCACCGGGAAGATTTTTTCCTTCCTCCAAATGTTGAAATCTCTTGCGGACCAGCTGGTGACTTACAGGTGTGTTAAAGTATTTGCTTCTGCCCACCTGCCTTTATCAACACAGAACCATTCTCTAGGAAGCCGTGGTCATGCCCACAGTCGGCCTTGCACAGGAACGTGACCGATTGCCCCCGTCTGTCACTGCGTGGGAACGTGGGCCTCACACAGATGGGTTTGAGTTTCCCTTGTCAGGATCTCGACCAGACTCACTTGATAACAGGTTCTATGTAGGGTTCAGTATTTGCAGCAACAGGTCTAACGAGTCTAATTGCCTGTTCGTAAAATACTAGCTTTTAAGCCACCTACTTGTATTTCTTAATCTAACAGGAGGTTCTACAGCTGGCTTTTTATACAGAAATCTTACATATCAGGGATTGGAGAGGGAAGGGAGAGGAGGCAGGACTTTCACGTAAACCACAAAGAAAGTATGCACAAGTTTGTGCCTGGAGAAATACAAGCCATTTATTTGATTGCTTTCCAAGGCTGACAGAGAGGCCAAGATAACACACCTCTGGATACCTCTGCCAGGTTAGCCAGACACCAGAAATTGCTGGTGATGGAACACCACGGCAGCACGATGCTGGCAGTTCTGCGTCATTTAGAGGCTGCTGAAAGAAGGACAAGAGGATGGAGGTGCCCCATTCTAGAACCTGCATCTTGGGGAACTCTCTTCTGGAGGGAAACCTTTCAGGGGACAGTTTGCTAGTTGGTCTGCTCAAAAAAAGTGTTTGGAGCAAGGTGAGCCTCAGCATGAGGTAGCGAGCGTGTGTCAGCGAGACAAGTTCTGGTTTTAATGAAGGCTCTGATCTTTCTGGCACACAGCGTTACAAAGTTTTCATCCTGGCAATAATTTGGGCAGCTCAGATGTCTTCTGCCTGCGCGGTGTGCACTGAAAAGGGTTACAGACACTGGAGCTCAGCACATGATTTTTATGGTTCCACAGTAGGCAGGATCGTGACATCAGTGTAAGGGATTGAGACATCACCCGACCAAGTAAATCCTTCACTGATCCTGCTGAATCATCCCCCGTAGCTCACTGTGGTCAAGTCTGCAAACCTTTCCCCTGCCGTGGAAGGAAGTCTCGTTCAGAGCAAGTCTGGTCTGAGCAGATGCCGGTGCAGTCAGAGCAGCACGCGGAGTGGCTGTGTGCAGAACCTGTGCACCCTCTGACCGTGGAGAGGAGAGAACCGGGAGCACCCCGGCGGTGATGGGCACAGGCAGTTTTCCTCGGCTCGGTAGCGTTCAGGTGTTACGGATAAAGTTGGACTTTATTACTTTGGAGCGGCTGGTGAATGCAGTGACGTAATCAGAATCAAAGCGATGATTTACATGCACTGGAAGCTGTGGGTGTGTGGCAGCATCAGCTCAGCCACACTGCGCGCCAAGATCCAAGCAGAGTATTTCGCAGGCCGTGTGCTATGAAGTCGGAGCACTGGATCACCAAGGCTTTTGGTTTCTATTCTGCACTCCCAAAATTCGCTGAGTGACCGAAGGCTACTCACTTCACCTCTCCGTGCCTCGTCTTCCCTTTCTATCTAAATGGGGATAGTAACACTTACCTACCTACCTCACAGAGGTGTTGTGAGGCTTAATTAATTAGGCCCCGAGTTTTAGCTGGATCTTAAGTCAGCTTCCAGTCTTGCAAGTGACTGCCTGGATGGTGAGTGCAGCCAGCTCTGTAAATGCGACAGGGGCACCTTGCTGATGTGGATAATTGTTGCACTTACCATGTCTGGATGCTCGTCTTGAAAATGTGGATCTAATTGTTTGTGATTTTCTTAGGGATCTTGGAGGAAAAGCGTGATAGCAGGACAGAGGATTCGATTCTGATACCGGAACATAAAAGTACTTAGGCTCGGCTTACTCATGGTGCATACATCAAATGCTTGCTTTGAGTATATTCTAAAATCCACTGGGTTTGGGAGAATGTTTTCCTTTTTGCCATCGCAAGAAATTAACAGAAGCACTAAAGGCAAAGAGTATAGGGCTGTGTTGTTACAGTCAGCTAACATGGGATGGGTGATCCCAAAAGTTTCAGTGCAGAAGGACAAAAGAGTAGTTCTTCATCTACTCGTATTATGCAATGTAGCAAAACAGTTGAGTAAACCTGTTCAACTCATATGATGCAAGTTACTTGTCTGTACATTACATTTCTGTGATGGTTTGGTGCTAGCTATCATCCTTTTTGTCATTTGGCAGGAAAAATTAGAATAGTGGGCCAAAATGAGCTAGTACAGCGTCTCCCCGCCGCGCAGGCGGCAATACCGCTGACAGTGCAACGTGCTCTGGTCACAAAACTGCTGAGAGACTTCACGTGACCGGCTCTGTTTCTAACCAGCATAACCGTTTTAAAACGACATCCCAGGAACATCCAGGATGGAAGTGGGGCAGCTTTTTGTTTATAGCAACAGCAAATACTCCCTGTAGTGCTGCATAACATGCCAGAAATAAGCCTCTTTACTTGTAGTTTACTTCCATAACTAAAGGATCTTTTAACCTGTAGAAATTATGTATTGCCATTTTGGTACAACCCATTTTTGTGCCGCCGGTAGGTTTCATACTGGCTTAAAGTTTTCAGAAAGCGCTAAATCGGGGTGGGGGGTGGTGGCTCTTCTGTCGTTTTGTTTTAAGGAGGGGGAGCATTAGAAGCAGGGAAGGGTTCAGATGTAGAGGATATTCAGTATCTGGGAAATCGGTGTTGTATAAATATGGAAGGTGAGTGTCACTAGAACAAGTCCTCTGGGAAGTCTGTTTCCACTGACTTGACACAGGGCACTTCCATTGGCTTCATGAGAGCCATGAAGATGCATGCTTGCTCGTGGCTGGGAGACACTTCACACACCTTGTGCCTCACCCCTCCACCCCCTGAATGAGAAACAACCCCTTTGTGAGGAAAAAAGAGTTTTATCAGGTTTGCCCGTTATGTGGAGAAATTCAGGAAATGAAAATAACATGTTCTCCGTTCGGTATTAGAATTCCTTCTGTGGGTTTAAATGCATTTGTCGTTGTTGTATTTGTGCATGGTACAAGTGACAACACTGCTTGATACAGTGAGCAATAAGAGTTAGGTGTTAACCACTTTCACATAAAACCTGCCACATGCAACCATTCCCCAAGGCCGTAGAATTCATTTTAGTTTGGTTTTGCCCAGTACGTTTTATTGTGTGAGATTACAGATTCTTTATTGACTGTCTTTAGCTCCAACTAAATGGGAACAGTGAACAATCTCTCTGATCAAAATCCAGTTCAATTTGATTTAGCTGGCTAGCCTCAACTCTGGCCTGGTACTGATTTTCCTTCTTTTTAGTCATACCTTACTTAAGGAAAAAGCATTAAAGGGGTGCTACACCCACGTGTGTCACTCTCATTAGGTCAAACTCATTCTGTGAACATCTCTTTCAAGTTGCAGAATAGATGCAGGTGCACAGAAATACCTGTGGATCTGTTAAGAAACACTGGTAGTTCCAGGCTAGATGGTGATAATGGGTTTGAGCAGTTTCGGGTTCATTGCCATGCTGTCCAGAAAGGCTGCAAATGTGTGTGGAAAACTTGGCCCCTCGGTTGCAGAACTCCTTCGAAGGAACGTTGAAGATGGTAACTCAGAGAGGACTGTCAGCAAAGACTCCTCCAAGCAGCAGCCCTTTAGCACTTGCTCTCCGTGTATGCAGTGTTAGCCGTGTTTGGCCTATATGGACTTTCTTTGTAAATTAAAACTCTGTTTCCAGACAGCATTAAACTTTTTATATTATGAAATTTACCATGTAAAAAGATTTTCATATTTTTATTGAAATTGCTAAGGCATTTGGCCTTCTTTCTTTGTGATTTCAGTGTCTATTAAAGCATGAGTTCTCTCAGTACTTCAGTCTCTTGGTCTAGGATGATGTTGGGAAAGAATTTGTTCGTGCACTGCTCCCTGTGCTGGCACCCGGCTGGGCCCCAGTCTGTTCCTCTGGCCGGCTCCCGCAGTCACGCACAGCTCTCCGACCTGTGGTGAACACACGGCAGCTGTCCTCGGCCTCTGCTGTGGAGCTGGGGGGTCACTGGGAACTTCTCTGCTTCCTGTGGCAGAAAGCAGTATTCCTGTTACAAATGAGGATTGGAAATTGCTTTTCCTTTTCCTAGCAGGTGGTGGGAGCGTCAGTATTTGCTCGCTGTCTGTCTTACTGTAGCCAGCAGCAAAAGGACACGTAGGGTTGGAAGCAGCTTCAAGGATTGTCCGTTCCCATCCCTCCACCATGGCAGAACCAGGTGCTGAAGGTATGACATATTTTTCCCATGCTGATGCCAGCTGGAAGTTGCTGATTTAAATCTTCCTTCTGCCCCCACGTGAAAGGCGCCCTGGTGCTCAGGGGAAGCGTTGGTGACCAGGTGAAACTAAACAGAATTTGCCTTTTTTCATGGTCTTGGAAGTTTCTGGTGACACCGGTCTCCCAGTTGTGTGAATGCAGCCTCCAGCCACATTCACAGAACACACAAACCGTATCCTCGGTCACGGCACAGCAGGCTCTTACTGCCCCACAGTCTCTAGCCTCCAGATCTTGGATCTGCTGAGAATGAGGTGATCTGAACCACATCAGTCACTGCAGGCTCCCTGGCGTTAACCCTTCTGTAAGGGAGCATTCCCGACGTGTCCGAAGGAGCTGATTCTCTGTTATTTGCAGGTGTGGATGGTGCAGCCATCCACAAAGGTTTTACAGGTGGCTGCCTCAGCTTAGTCACGCCCTTCGGATTCCCTCCAGCCTGGCGACACGTCCAGCGTGAGCAGGAGGCAGGTGGTGTGGATGCCTTGGCTTCTCCTGCATTGCCACCGAGATAGTGCTGCTGGACCAGAGAGATGCAGGAAAGCCCTTTCCTTTCAGAGACTCGCTTCTGGAACAGCACGTGTGGGAAGAAGTCAGGTCAGCGCTGCAGAAACAAGAGGGGAGTCATCTTAAAGCCTGACCTTGAACGTTTTTGTATCAAATACTTAATATGCAAATATCTATCAGGCACGGGCTGGAGGATTTTGTGAGTGTCGATACGCACACTCGCGCTGTGCGCTGATGTACGTTACTGGCAGCGTGTACCAGCATTCCATTACAGCATGACATCGTTTGCATCTAGTTTTGTTGGTAAATGACCGTGGCTGGTATCTCAGAGGCTCAGAGAAAGCTGTTCCGCGGAGAACTGCGGCAATTGCCACCTGTAGCAACCAGAAGCGTACAGGGGATTGCTTTCTTAGCAAGTCCTCCTCTGAGAAACCCTGGAAGACGGACATTTGTTTCCCAGTGTCTGGCAGCAGTTTCTTGCAAGTATCCATCACAAACATCTTTTCTGCTTTTGGACAGTCCTCAGACTTCCAGTGCTTTGTGGCTGAGAGGGAGCTGGTGGAGGAGCACAGGCATTGCTACTCCTGCATGTGGCCAGAACACACCTAAAAGGTACTCCAAGGTGCAAGGGGAAAAAGGCAAACTCCGGGGTTAGGTGAGTGGGCACGGGAGCTGGCGGATCAGGCGGGAGAGCCCCAGTTACTTGGGAACGTCGGAGCCGGGGTACGCTGACCTCACCTCCACTGTTCTGGAATCACACAGCAATAGAAATGTGTCCTCCAGTACACAACTTTGGTATTTTAGCATAAAAGAGAGTGTTTAATGTTAAAAACGTTCCTGTGCCGTGGCAGGTTCGTCCTCTGACAAAAGGCAGGAGCGACTGGTGAGCAACTGCACTGGCGCTGAGTTCCGTAGGCAGGGCCAGCCCAGGCTGGAGGATGCTCATGAAGAACAGCTTGCTGGGGAAGCATCCCCTCCGGGAGCAGGGACTGTGCTGGGACAGTATGGGCTGGTCTGAAGTGGTCTGTCTGTCTGCGGGGTCTGGAATCAGCAGGATGCAGCTACTCCAGTGATACTATCATGTGTGGGATCATCTAGATATAAACAAGGAGAATCAGGGTTTTGGGGAGAGCACACATTGCAGCTGGCTGAGTAAACAAAAGACAAATGTTGTCCACATGGGGAAGGAGCAGCAGGAGGGGACTGCGCTCAGGCAGGATTCTGAAAAACCAAATAAAGGAAAATACTGAATGCTTGAGAACTTCAGGAAGCAGACACTTAAAGCCCCACCACCGTGCCCTGGCACAGCCCTTTGTGAGCTCTTTGCCTTGCAGGCTCAGCCAGTGCAGGCCTAAGTCTGAGCGGTGGTTTCCACAGCACCGTCTCTCACACGGCAAGAGACCCGAATGAAAATATGTTTTCACAGGCAGAGCCTATGGAGGGCTTTCTTTAAAGCCCTTTGTCTGGGGGGAGGTTGTCTGACAACACCTGATTCTCCTATCTATCCGTGAATTTCTACTCTCCTTTAGCGGGGTTGGTGTGTAAGGGACCGTCAGTAGCTATGGGCAAACAGGACTGGGGAAGGTGGCTTCTCACGGGAGTCAGGCGAGGGCGAGCCTGGGAGCAGGGTCTGTTGTCACTTCTGGGGAAGAGGAGGCAGTTCAGAAACAGGGACATTTTGCTGAAACTGGTGCTCAGACAGGAAACTTGCAATTCAGCAAGGCACAGAGATCTGCCTGAGCCAGGTCTGGACGCCAGCAGTTACCCCACCGAAGAATTAAAACGCAGTAGCTGCCCATAAATAAACGGTGCCGTTAAACTTCCTATGGGTACAAAGATGATTATTTCTACAAGGAGCAGTGTTGTGGGTTCTCTCCGGGCTTGAGGAGCCTCGCTGAGTGTTCTGCTCTCGCGGCTGATTTCAGCCTTCTTCTAGTGCTTCCAGGGTCTAAGACTTACAGATTCTTTTTTTTATTTTTCATTGAAAGATGATGACCTGATGTCAGCAGCAGGTCTCCGGGAGCAGCGGGTGCAGGTGGGTCTCAGCCCCGTGACGGCTGCGTTCTACCGACGTCAGTCCCTTCACTCACTTCTGGTGCCCTTTTTATCTGCGATGAAGGACAAAATACATTCTCTCACCAGAGGGCAGCACGGACACGGGAGCGGTGGCTCCGCTCGTGGGGGCACTGCCGACCCTCCGCGGCGGCACCGGGCAGCCCGGCGCACCTCGAGGGCGTTCTGGCTTCCCTCCCTGGCTGGAGCCCGGCGGCACAAGGGCGAGGGGCCCGGGTGCCGCGTCCCGAGCGCTGCCGGGGCCGTGCCCTCTCGCCGGTGCGCAGGGCCGAGCTCGTCAGGCGGGAGCAACGCGGGCCTCGGCCACCGCCGACTGGACTTTCGCTGGGGCCGCGGGAGGTTCACGTTCAGGCACTCCCGGCGCCTCGGGCTGCGCGCAGCCGCCGCGGCCCCGCTCCCGGCGAGGGCCCTTCGCGCCGGACGCGCCTCCGGGGACGCGCGGGGGGCGCCGGCTGATGACGTCACCGCGCTGACACGCGAGGCGAGGGCGGCACCGGGACGCAGCCCG
>JAVSBS010012209.1:7300-26026 GCA_033124195.1 Coracias cyanogaster
GTCACAACAACCCCCAGCAACGCTACAGGCTTGGGGAAGAGTGGCTGGAAAGCTGCCTGGTGGAAAAGGACCTGGGGATGCTGGTGGACAGCCGGCTGAACATGATCCAACAGTGTGCCCAGGTGGCCAAGACAGCCAATGGCATCCTGGCCTGTATCAGAAACGGTGTGACCAGCAGGAGTAGGGAGGTGATTGTGGCCCTGTACTCGACAGACGTGAGACCGCACCTTGAGTATTGTGTCCAGTTGTGGGCACCACAGTACAAGAAGGATATTGAGGTGCTGGAGTGAGTCCAGAGAAGGGCAACAAAGCTTTTAAGGTGTCTGGAAAGCATGTCTTATGAAGAGTGGCTGAGGAAACTGGGGCTTTTTAGTCTGGAGAAGAGGATACTGAGTAAACCTTATTGCTCTCTGCAGCTACCTAAAAGGAGGTTGTAGTGAGGCTGGTGTTGGTCTCTTCTCCTAAACTACTAATGATAGAACAAGATGAAATGTCCTCAAGTTGCATCAGGGGAGGAAGAAATTCTTTACTAAGAGTGTGGTTGGGCACTGGAACAGACTGGCCAGGGAGGTGGTGGAGCCACCATCCCTGGAGGTGTTTAAAAAATGAGTAGATGCTTGATGCTATGGTCTAGTGGCTAGAGACATGTTAAGATGAAGGTTGGACTTGATGATCCTGGTGGTCCTTTCCAACCAAATGATTCTATGATGTATTCTTCATTAAATAAAAAGAGTTTTTTATTCTTGCAGAAGTAAGGAGGAGAGTTAGCAGAACTGACACCTTGAACTTCCTTAGGGCAGACTTTAGCTTATTCAGGACACTTGGGATGTCATCCTTGAGATGTCCCTTGAGATGACATCCTGAAGGACAAAGAGTCCAGGCAGGCTGGGAACTCTTCAAGAAGGAAGTCTTAAAGGTACAGGAACAGGCTATCCCCATGTCCCAAAAGATGGGCAGGCAGGGAAGAAGACCAGCGTGGCTGAATGGAAAGCTTTGACTTGAAGTCAGGAACAAAGGGAGAGTTTACGGCCTTTGGAAAAGGGGGGAGGACACTCAGGAGGACTACAGGGATGAAGTGAATCTATGCAGGGAGAAAATTAGAAGAGACAAATCCCAAGTAAAACTCAATCTGTCTATTGCCACAAAAAAGAATAAAAAATACTTCTATAAACACATTAACAAGAGGAGGAGGACTAGGCAGAATCTTCATCCTTGACTGGATGCAGGGGGAAACATAGTGACCCAGGATGAGGAAAAGGCTGAGGTACTTAATGACTTCTTTGCCTTACACTGTAATAGCAGGACTAGTTTTCTGGGTAGCCAGCCCCTTGAGCTGCAATACAAGGAGGAACCCTTTGTAATCCAAGAGGAAATGGTTAGTGACCTGCTGCACCACCTAGACAGACACAAGACTATGCAGCCAGATGGGTTACGCACAAGAGTACTGAAGGAGTTGATGGATGTGCTGACCAAGCCACTTTTCATAATTTATCAGCAGTCCCGGCTAACTAGGGAGGTCTTAACGGACTGGAGACAAGTGTGACACCCATATACAAGAAGGGCCAGAAGGAGGATCTGGGCAACTACAGACCTGTCAGTCTGACCTTAGTGCCAGGGAAGGTCATGGAGCAGATCATATTGGTCTCTAATGATAGAATGAGAGGAAATGTTCTTAAGTTGTGTCAGGGGAGGTTTAGATTAGATATTAGGAAGAAATTCTTTACTGAGAGAGTGGTTGGACACTGGAACAGACTGCCTAGGGAAGTGGTTGAAGCACCATCGCTGGATGTACTTAAAAGCCATCTAGATAGGGTGCTCAAGGATATAGCGTAGTAGTAGACCTGGTAGAGATAGATAATGGCTGGGCTTGATGATCTTAAAGGTCTTTTCCAACCATTGTGATTCTGTGATTTCCTTTTACAAAGCAAGTCAATTTTTAAGTTCTGTGTTCTTTTCCTACCAAGTTGAATGGAAGATAAACCCACTCAGAAAGCAAGGAAAGATTTTGGCCTTTCTTTTCCTCTACAATGTTCATCAATAGTGTCAGGTTCATTATAATTACTCTTGACATGATAGGAGAGGATGTAAGAAAGATGTAGTAGGATGTAGTAGGTTGATTTTCAGTGAAAGGAAATATTATCACAAAATTATTTCCTTAATTATTAAACTAGTATTTATCCTGTAACAGCCAAACTGCACTGCTGCAAGAGTAGTATTACAATGTGTCATTCATACATCATCCTTCACCATCTGACAGAGCTACTTTGACAGCACAGAGAAGATTGGCTGAAATATAGTTTATTTCACAAAACCAAGAGGTGGAAAATTAATCACAGAACTGATAGTTTACTCTCTTCATTAGGGGGACTTCATAGACTCAGTAGGCTAATTGGAACAGTTGTGTCGTGTGTCATGTGGCCTCCCCTCCCCAAGACAGTATTTCTCAAACCTTGGAAATAGATTTCACCCTTTTTATGAAAGGCTATGAAAACACCTAAGAAGGAAAAAAAAACCCTTTTCCTTTCAGAAGCCTTTCTAATGATGAAGTGATGAAGACTTGTTAAGTGAATGTGAACAATCAAGAAGACACAGAGGAGATAGGCACAAGAGATGTATTTATGAAACTCAGGGGAGAAGTAGGGATGCAAAGGGGATAATAAGTAAAGGAGGAAGCAAAACCACAGAGACACAAAGCTGAAAGACAAGTGATAACATAGGCAATGTAAATGGACAAAAGCCTCCAGTTACTAATTGATGAGGCATTAAGAAACCATGCACAGCTTTGGAGAGGGCAAAGACGATTTTATAACTGGAAAAAAAGGAAGGAAAAAAAGAGGAACATGAGGATATTTGATGGGGGGAGCTGTGAGACTATGCAAAACTTAAAAAGGGGTGCTCAGATGAATGGGACAGGGGAGAAGCCAAGTGAGGGATAGACAACAAAGGATATAAAAGATGCCAGTGACACTGTAGGCAGTCAGTACACTTGTCTGCTAGCCTTCCACCTGATCACCGCAATCTTTCCTATCTTCTTGTGAAATCCTTTAACTATCTGTCTCTATAATCTCACCCTCTATCTGGTATGTATGTGTGTTTCCAGGAACAAGTGCTAGCTACTTGGGGGACCAGTCTGAGTAGATGTGGACCACCTACAGGAGTCAGATAGGGAATGCTGGTACCCCCAGGCTTGTGGAGCCAGTAATTGAAGCAAGCAGACTCTCAGCATCAGTAGCTGGAGATGCTGTAGCTCTCCTGAGCATGCCATAGAATTGTAGAATTATAGAATCATAGAATGGTTTGTGTTGGAAGAGACCTTAAACATCATTTAGTTCAACTACCCTGCCATAGGCAGGGATACATCCCACTAGATCAGGTTGCTCAAAGCCCCATCCAACCTAGTCGTGAACATTTCCAGGGAATGGGACATTCACAACTTCTCTGGGCAACCTGTTCCAGAGTCTCACCACCCTTGCAGTAAATAATTTCTTTCTAATATCTAATCTAAATCTACCCTCTTTCAGATTAAAGAGTTACCCCTAATCCTATCACTGCACTCCCTGATAAAGAGTCTTTCCCCATCTTTCCTGTAGGCCCCCTTTCAATACTGGAAGGCAGGGATACCTCCCACTAGATCAGGTTGCTCAAAGTACCATCCAACATGACCTTGAACTCTTCCAGAGAGAGAGCATCCATAGTTTCTCTGGGCAACCTGTTTCAGTGCCTGGATGTCCAACATATAGCCAGAGGAATGTCAATGAGCAGGAGAATTGGGCCAAGAGGAATCTTGCTAATTTCCACAAAGGGAAATGCAAAGGCTTGCACCTGGGGAGGAATTACTCTATGTATCAGTAAGGGCTGGAGGCCAATGGGCTGGAAAGCAGCTTGGCAGAGGTGGATTGGGGTACATATGGACAACGAACTGACAGTGAGCCAGCAATGCATCCTTGTGTCAAAGGTGGCCAACAGGCTCCTGGGTTCTATTAGGAAGAACAAAGCCACATGGTCACATAAGATGACCCTTCCTCTCTACTCACCACTGGTAATACTACATCTGGAGTTATGTATTCAGGACTGGGCTCTCCAGTACAAGACAAACATGGACATACTAAAATGAATCAAGAGAAAAGCCCTAAAGATGGCTAAACCATCTGGACTGAAGCATCTGTCATACAAGCAGAGGCTGAGAGAGCTCGGGCTCTTTAGCCAGTGAGGATCTCATTAGTGTGTGTAAATACTTGAAGGGAGGATGTAAAGGAGGTGGAGACCAGTGACAGGACGAGAGGCAATGGGCACAAATTGACCTACAGGAAATTATGTTTCAGCATCAGAAAAAATACTTTTTACTGTTATAATGACCAAATTCTAGAATAGTTTGCCCAGAAAAGTTGTGGTGAAATCTCCATTTCTGGAGATATTCAAACCGGAGACATGGCCATGAGTAACCCGCTGTAGTTGATGCTGCTCTGAACAGGAGATTGGATTTGATGATCTTCAGATGTCCCTGCTAATTTTAACTATTATTTGACTTTGTTATTCTACAAAGATAGCCTAAAACAGTAATTTTCCTCAACATTATCAACTATTATTTATTTTTATTTTTCACGTTAATCTGTGAGAATGGAGTTCCTAAAAAGCATAACAATGCAGTTATGCCAGAAAGAAATATGTCAAAGATTACACACTACCTATGCAAGCGAAAACATTGGACATGTCATGAGAAGAACGTTGAAAGCAATCTCAAAGTCAAAATAAATTAGCCACTTGTCCCACGCAGCTGACAACTAAACACCATGAATCTGCTTATTCTCTCTCTCCTCTCCCCAGTGGGATGGGGAGGAGAAAATACAACAGAAGGCTCAAGGGTTCAGACAAGGACAAGGAGGACTCAATCACCAGTTATGGTCATGGGCAAAAACCAGACTCAACTTGGGGAAAAAAAACCCATCAATTTAATTTAAACAGCACCTTAAACAACAATTTACCAATCAAATCAGAGTAGGATAATGAGAAATACAATGAAATTTTGAAAACACCTTCCCCCCAATACCTCCCTTCTTCCTGTGCTCAGCTCTGTTCCGAATTCTCTTCCTCTTCCTCACAGCAGTGCAGGGGGCAGGGAATAGGTGTTGCGGTCAGTTCATCATGCATTGTCTCTGTTGCTCCTTCCTCCTCAGAGGGAGGACTCCTCACACTTTTCTCCTGCTGCAGCGTGGGTTCTCTCCCACAGGACACAATCCTCCATGAACCTCTCCAGCATGAGTCCTTCCCACAGGGCTGGAGCTCTTCATGAACTGCTCCATCATGGGTCCCTTCCACAAGATGTAGTCTTCCCAGTGATGGACTGCTCCAGCGCAGGCTTTCCTCAGAGTCATGGTCTTCTCTGTTCGCAGTCACCTCCTTTAGCATGAGGTCTTCTACAGCCTGCAGGTGAGCATGTGCTCCATTCTTAACCTCCATGGGCTGCCAGGGGACAGTCTGCCATCTCACTGTGGGCTGCAGAAGAATCTCTGCTCTTGCACACCTCCCATCCTTTTTCTTCACTGACCTTGGTGTCCATATAGTTGTTTCTATCACATCCCACCCCACTCTTCTGCTCCAAACTTGCCCAGTAGTTTATTCCCCTCTTAAATATATCCACAGAGGCTCTGACTGGCTTGGCCTTCGCCAGAGGAAAGTCTGACTTGGAGGTAGAGGAGCTTCTTACAGGAGCCACCCCTATAGCCCCTCCCTCACTATCAAAATCTTGCCACACACAAACCCAACATACAGCTCTGCAGTGTAATGTAAGTCAAACATTGATTTTGCCTTTTCTAATTTGAGGCAATTTCCAATGTACACTGGTATTGAACATTATTGTTAGCAGATGACTTTATATCTGCTCAAATATTTGAGTTATTGTGCTCCATTCTACTATTAATAAGTGCCAGTGCCAAATTGCGAACTATTACACTAAATAATGTAATGTATGCAAGTGCACACACATGTATAGGAGATTTATAGGAAGACAATCAGAAACTAATCAGCAGGAAATAAGATTACTGACCTTGAGAGAAGAGTTATATTAATCTTGTTCAGGGTATTTAAAATTTTGTTATGTGGAGTGGAAAAAAACCAACAATTTATTTTTATTTTCATTTTCATTAATATACAATTACATCAGCTGACCTAAAGTTAAACAAAATATGGAAAAGTAACAACCAAAGACCCCCAAAAGTGTGCTGTCTTCCAACACTTTCATAATTTCAAACACAGTTCAAAAATTACTCCTGTAATCTTTCCATCTGTCCAATATTAATCTTGAGAAAAAGGCTGGCTAACCTAGGTGTCATCAGGACTTTTTTTTCTTTTCAGGTACTAAGGCAAATAAACTTACTTTTCATCATGCAAGAAATGAACTACATAGTTGCCTGGAATTTCTGCAGATTTTTGGCATTTTGCTTGGAGATGCTAGTTCTTTTTCACTGAAATATCAGATGTTAGATACTGCTCAAGACCAGAGGAAAGAATAAGAACATACAAATATGAATGACATCCTCACCCTGACAGAGAATGTCAAAAATGTGCAGCACAGGTTAGGCAGGTTTATTGATTTGAGTGTGAAAGCAATACAACCACATATCCATGGCAGCAACTTAACACCATATCTAATGAAGTTGTCATCTATCCTGTTCTTTGAATCAATGTATGTTTATGTAAAAATCTTCAATACTGTGCAATCATGGCCAAAAGAAGATCTGAGACACTCAGACAAAGCTGTCAAATATGGCACAAGGTCTATAAGAGACTTTCATCTTTCTGAAGCAAAAGTTTGGAGGACAGTTAAAATAGCAAGGACAGCTTCTCAAATAGCACTGAATTATTTTCTGTGACTAAATGAATGTTACCCATCTAGATAAATTTACATGTAGAGCTTTTAGTCAAAGTCTTAGTATATAAGATATCCCAAAAGTTTAGCAGATATACAGCAGAGACCTTCACAGACCTGGGTCCCTCTAGAAGGATGTAAGACAACACACCATATATTCTAGGACATCTTAAATTACTTTAGCTGTGTGTGTGTTTAAGCCACTAAACAGAGCCATAGACATGTCCAGGCCTTCTACACAATGTTAATCAGTTTGAGATTATAGCACCTAAATTTAGGTGGGTACAAGCAGACGTGCATGTGTAAACTAGGTTTTAACCTCCTATTTTAATCAATGCAGATCTAATCAGTATTGTCACTAGAGCCTAGAAATCAATTTAATTCATCCTAATATTGACATTTAGGAACAGGATTCAGTTTCCCCAAAGACAGATGTCTGTTGAAATTTGAGATCTTAAAGTGTCTTTGGTGTATTGTAGAGGATTTGTCTCAAGTGCTGTAGAGAGAACGTGGATGCTGAACAGAATTCTGTGCATTCTTTTACTCAGCTATTCTCCCAAAATTAGTAATTCCATTTTTTATTTTTATGATGTTAAATTTACCTGTACCAATCTAGCCTGCATTTCTAGAAGAAGCACCAATGGCAATGATCTCACCTAGTTTTTCATGTATTTTCCGCTAATAATTTTTCAAATAGAACTGCACAGCTTTAATCATATGCACTCTACAAATATAAAACAAACAAATAAAACCCCTCTTACATTCCTTACATTTTAGAGAGAAAGACTGACTGCCTCTTTTCACTCTTACAACCTACAGACAACATCTAAAGTTCCTAAAAATAAGACATTGACCTGAATACATGTAATAGTAGGTATAGTCCACAATATACACCCCAGCGTTTCAGGAACATGTAACAGTTTGTGAGCCTTGTTAAAACATACTCAGTTGTGCTATCACCCCAAGCAGCACGTCTACAACTCTAAGGGAATTTGGGATTGTCAAGTTTCTCTTGAGCAAAGGTTGAAAAAAAGAAAAAACAAACCTTGACACATTGTATTTTCCTACTGTGCAGAATGTATTCTAGCAACTAAACAAAGGGGTTTAATTAGAGCCATTTTATTTTCATGAAGTTTCAGATTCCTTCTCAGGACTGCTACAAATTAACGCAGCACAAAAATATCCTGTCCATCTTCCTCTTCCTCTTCCAAAGACATAGAAAATGATATAGTCATTCTTGTATTTGTTTCAGAAGATAACACCATGTATACCATTGGTAGCGACAAGTTGATGTATGCAAATAAAACTCATTTTTTTAGAGTCTAGAAATACTCTAAAAAATAATATGACTGTGTTTGGCAACATAGTCCTTAGCTATATCTTCACTTTAAAAAAATGATGTTCACTTTGATATATGTTGGAATTTTGTTAAGATGCTAAAAGAATTATAAAACATTTATACATTGGAGCCAGTGTTTGGTTTTGTTGTGGTTATTTTTCTTTTTGTAATTTTCCAGTCTAATTCAATACACATTTATTACTTGTCTAAAATCTGCTTTCAGGTTTTAGATTATCTAACTGTCACAGTGATATTTAGTAATGTCCATATAAAATCAACTATACATCTGAAGTTTTTGTTGGACTACTTGGAGCATATATTTTTTTAAAGACTCTGAATTTTTCCTGGAATAGGAAGTTTTTATCAATATTGAATTTATTAATATTTGTGCAAAAGAACACTAACATCTTCAGGATTTTCTTTGATTACAAATTCAACTGGAGTTCTCTGAAAGTTTGTCAGGTATGAAGGTTAGTATGTCTTGTCAAAAACTCTCACATGTTTTTTATCTTCAGAATGTGGTTTAGATCATCCTGGATAAATACAGCCATTATGATTCTCTGTATTTGGTCTCAGTTATAAATAAAGCTTGATAAACTGTTTTTCTGGGAATTGAAAGCAAGCACTTAGAAGAAAAATTTTACTTTCTGGCACCTAGCTGTGAGTCTTCTTTCATACAGACTAAGACAATGTAATTAATCAATTATGCTTAGCGAGGATAATGAAAACTCAAAGACCTCACTCTGGTGAATAGACTGCAGATCTTTGATGAAAAGTGGAGATGCTATTGTCCAACTTACTGAAGTAGATTTTTCTTCCAGTGATCAACATTTTGATCTTGTCTTGGTCTTATCTTGAGACAACGGGTCTCCACCTCTGAAGGCTTAGTGGAATGTAGTAATTATTATTTGGAAGTAGACCCAATAGCTGAATACCACCGCTCTTTTGCTTTCATTCAAGCCCATTATGGATTATTCTTAGCCATCAGAGTATAATGACTGTGAGTGATGATAAAATGGGACACTGCGGATGAGAGTAGGAGAGGAGTGATTGGTCTTCCATCACTTCAGCTCTGCTAGATAAATGTTTTAAATGTTATTTTAAAAAGGACTTCACTTTTTGTCCTCTGCAACTGTGAAATAGCTTTACCTTTCAACTTTATTTTTAGAAAAAAAAAAACATTTATTGCATTATACTTACATAAGGTTCTTTCTGAGTTTTGGAAGTTTCTGTTCCCTCATTTCTGGATAATTTCCATAAAATTGTGGCACCTATAGTATAAAGTCTATCTTTTTCACCACAGTTTCCTTCCAAACTTAAAGACCATATTAATTAAAGCATAATAATGATAGATAAATGGCTTAAGTTTCCTGACATGGACAGTTAGAATTATGAACATTTATTTTGTAGAGAGAAAGAGATATTTCTGATTCCTGACTGAAAAACGAACAAGATAACACGCCCTTGCAGCAAAGAAGGTGAATGGTATCCTGGGCTACATTTCACAAAGTATTGCCAGCAGGTTGAAGGAGGTGATCTTTTCCCTTCATTCAGCACTGGTAAGATCATATCTGGAGGATTGTGCTCAGGTCTGGGCTCCTCAGTAAAAAAGAAATGTAGACCTACTGGAGAGAGTCCAACAAAGGGCCACAGAGATGATAAAGAGACGGGAGCATCTCTCCTATGAGGAAAGGCTGAAACACCTGGGACTTTCCAGCCTGGAAAAGATAGGGCTCAGGGGAAATCTCATCAGTGTCTATACATATTTGAAGGAAGGGTGCAAAGAAGGAGCCAGGCTTTTTTCAATGATTCCCAGCAACTGAACAAGGGGCAATGGGCACAAACAGAAACACAAGATATTCCATCTCAGCCTCAGAAAACACTTTTTTACCGTGAAGGTGACTAAGCTTAGGTTTCCCAGAGAGATTGTGAAGTCTCCCTCCTTGGAGATATTCAGAAGCCATCTAGACACATCCCTGAACAACTGGATCTAGGTGTCCCTGCTTCAACAGGGTGGTTAGACCAAATGTTCTTCAGAGATCTCTTCCAATATCAACCATTCTGTGATTTCAAAAACTTTGATTTTGACAATGTTACAAAACAAATGTGATATAAATCCAAACCATTACAATTATTTAGGAATAAATGTATAGTACATTTACAACATAGATTATAACATAGTATAACATAATCTAAAGACAGAGTTCTTTTTTTCCCTTTTTTAATCATCATCTATTGACAAAGCCAGAGGCAATTGCTTTAAAACTTCAATAGTAGCATGTGATGGAGTAACTCATTCTTTCATGTCAAGATCTAGGAAGCAGGCTTTGTCATACCTAAGCATTTTAAAGAAATTTGGATTTAGTCCTGCATAAGCCTGAACACATCAACCACAGTCTTGCAACAGTTCTCAGTTCTACCACCTTCTCAAGTTAACAGCTCTGAGTTAAGGAGGCTCTAGTGGGTTTCTGAGGGTGTTCATGCAATACAAGACAAGTCATCTGACATTTAAGTTCAGAGGATATACATGGGAAAAAGTTAATGTGAAAGAAAGTAACTTCACTTACTTTATCCTAAATATTAATGCTTTAACAATATGACAGTTTTGCTTCTTCATTGAACAGAAAGCTACCCAGAAAGAATTCAGTACTTTTGAAGGGAGGAGGAGATGTGAACTGCACAAAAGATTTGTTCACTTAACTTTTTACAACACAGTAATTTGTTCTTACTTATATGTAGTAAAGTGGGTGAGTCTCACTGTAAATAATATATTATTGATAACCAGCCTCCATTGGTTGTATTGACTCCATAGCCCTGCATTTATTAAAAGGTTTATTTTTTTTTCTTTAAATTAATAGATAATTGTTTCAGCCAATCCCAAATCTCTAAATAAATAAAAAATGCAAAGCTGGATGATATGATACTGTTTTTGTATATATTTGCATATATATTCCATTTTAATATTATTATTATCTTCATTACAGCTCTTTCAGTTCTCTTTTCTAATCCATAAATTTCTGTCCCTTTCCCTAGCTCTGCCCATTTGGAACGGGAAAGGGATTAACAAAGATACATAAGTCTCTCTCCATTATTCCCTTTCTCCTCCCTTTTGTGTAGGGGTTAACAGAGGGTGTCTGTTATAGGTCAAGTGGACTGCCCTGACTCTAAACCTTGACAAAGTTGTATCTAAAGGGTGAGTGTCAAGAGTACAGTGCTAGTCTCTTTTCAGTGGTGCCCAGCGATAGGACGTGGGGCAACAGGCACAAACTGGAACACAGAAAGTTCCACCTCAACATCAGGAAACACTTTTTTACTGTGAGGTGACAGAGCACTGGAAGAGGCTGCGCAGACTGGTTGTGGAGTCTCCTTCTCTGGAGACTTTCAAAACCTGCCTTGACATGTTCCTGTGTAACCTGCCTTAGGTGAACCTGCTTGGTAGGGAGGACGGACTAGATGATCTCCAGAGGTCTCTTCCAACCCCTACCATTCTGATATTCTGTGATCACATAGTAAAATCAATAGTCTGATAAGCTCAGACATGATTCTCAGAGAATTTTAAGCTCTTTGAACTGAAAAATGCAAAACTCTCTTAGAAGACCTAAACAGAACTATACTTAGTGTGGACAAAGTACTCTGAAAGTCGGCCTGGTAACCAAGAACAGCTTCTTGATATAGATTTCTTTAGGAATATGAATGTAGGCTCTGCTCCTGTCTCTGTGGTACACTCCTTTTCATGGCCAAGAGGTGTCCTGCTTTTGATCAAGTAATCCTTATTAAGCGAGTGAGCCCATTCTTTTCTTAACCATTTCTCTCCTTCTTGATTTATTCAGTATTCCCACAGCTTTGATGTGTTGCTTAGTGTGTTCTCATGAGCTATGTCTTAAGGCACCAGTCCGACTTTGAAGACTCTGGAAGGTCGTGGTATATAGTGGAGGCAGGCACTTAAAGGTCATCAATGCTTCAGTTTACACCTTGGAAGATTTAATCCTGCACTCTTGCTAAGGTTCAGCATTATGCAGTATTGAAATTCAGACCTTCCAGTAAACATCTGTAGCAAGGCTTGTTGATATTAAGTAGCTAATAAAGAATTACTCAAAGGTCAACCTCTTCCCACTTATCTACTGTTATAACTACTTGCAACATTCAACTTTATCGCTCAGTAACAGCCTTCCTTCTTATATATTTTTTCCTGTTATTTCTGTCATTTACTTTGTCCTATAAATAGTAATCATAGTTTTGTCATAGTGCCTGACATTACATTTGTTTTCACAAATTGCAGTAATAGCATCTTATAAGATTTTCCTTTTGACATTATCACACTTTACACAGGTAAGATACTACTGAAGACTCAGGCCTGATCAACGCTGGGATAAACTACATAAAAAAGAGGACAAGATAACTTTTTGTATTTTGTATTTTCTCAGTTGAATCCTGGTATGAAAACACCAATGCCTTTCTTCCCCTAAAAACCACCTCTTTGAGCCATATTCACAAAAGGAATTTCTAAAGGAATTTCTTTTTTTTTTTTTTTCCTTTTCCAGAAATAAATATTTATACATTACTTTATTATATAAAAATCTGAAATCTTATGTGGCAAAACTTGTGATTCATTTAATTCTCAAACTAAGGAGGAACATGAAGGTTTCTCTAAGACATTGAGGTGAATAAATAATTAACAAAAGAATGTCTCATTTGGCCCATTTAAAAGTTACTGACGTTATTACATATAATGTCTCATCTTTATATTGTAATGTCACAATATTTTTTTATAGTGATTTTAATGGACACTTCAAAACCTGTTAAAAAAAATTCTTACAGCCAGCTGAAATCTCAACAGCTTGACTATAAACCTGTAAGCATTTTAGAATAATGGGGTAAACCAGGAAACAAAAAAAAAGATTTAGCATATTGTGATTCACTCCGGATGCGTTTCACTCCGATCAATGTAACATTAAAAAAAGTAATTAAAACTCAGTTATCTATGATAAAAAGTCAGCTATCTATGATTAAAAGACATTTTCAAAAATACAGTTATAAAACTATTTTAGATTCTTTTAAAATCCATATCAATACTTCCTTTGACTTGTATTTATGAAACATCAGGGACATTCTTCTTTCACTGTTTAGCTACAGACTGTCTTTACCATTAGTTTTGCTTGCCATATGCTGATTCCCCCCTAGAAACAAATGAATTTGTATTTTCATTATAATCAATCTATCAGTGAAGTCAAACCACATTTTCTCCTGTAAGATTCTGAACAGTGTCTTTCCTACATATTTCACATTAGTGCCATCTTTTGTTTTCAGGTTACCATAACATTTTTGTTAAACAGAAGTTTCATATAGGCCAAGTATTTGCTGGATAGAAACAAGACTTCACTTATGTTTGAACTGCAACACAAAGGAGTATTTCCTGCTTTACAAGCCCAGGTGCTGATTTTGATTGTTTCTAAATTTCATGATAGTCATAAAGCCATGTGAAGTTCCTTATTGTATGTAAACTGTATCATAAGAAAAACTAGGCCAAGGAAAGAGAGGGAAAGAGTGCAGAACAAGAGATTTATTGATCTGGATTATCATGAGACTGGGACTATGGGTTATAGCACAGAGTGTTCTTATCTAGCAGTTTAGATATAGTCTTACTAAAATTGTTTTAACTGTTTGGAATGAAAATTAGGCAGCTAATTTCTTTTCATGAAGGTCTTTAATTTCAGAATGGTTTCATCTCACCCTGTTGGTCAGTTGTTTCTGTTGCCTGAAATGTAGACACAAAAGTCTCAAAGAAAGAAGTAATTATCTCCCAGTTAAGCAAATTTTTGTCTATTAGGAAATTAACTTACTGCAACATGCCAAATAAAAATATACATTAATAAAATATAGAGAATGGTGTTTCTGAAGAACTCACACAGCTACTTGATTTGTTTGTAAAGTAGGAAATGCACAGTTTCAAAGCAAGGTGTATTTATTTGTCATCTGAATTGTTCTGCCACAGTGTATGCAGCTATTTAACAGCTTTGTCTCATTAATTTATTGTTATTGTTTCTTAATAGTATGTATTCAGAACATAGAGGTTATATAAATATTATTAGCTAAAAAAAAATGTTATATAAAAGATATTAAGCCTCTCAAGTTTATACCACAGATGCCAAACATTCTATCATGAGTACAAAAGGGGGATTCTTCCTTTTGACGTTCCCCTCCCCATCCCACTCTACTTCAGTTATTATGATGCACTGATTAAATTCATAGAAGATATTAAGACATGGTAACTTCATCCTAAACTTTCCAGTCTTCTTGATAATCAGTGGGGATCTACTGTTAGTTAAGAGAAACAGCATACAAAAGATAAGGATCTACAACAACCAAGTTAGGCTTATGCTTGAATTGTTTTTTCAGTAATTTCTTTCATTAGTGACAATAAAGAACATAAGTAAACTGGCCTTTCCAGTCAATAGTAGTCTTTCACTAGCACATACTCCTTGCTAGTAATGAGAAGCAGCTACTAAATGAATAATTTTTTTGTTAAGGCTGAAGAGAATTATGACATGAAACGAGGGAACATGAATCAGAAGAAATAATTAAAAAAAAAAAAACTTACACATATCCAAAGTTTTCATTAGCAACAAGAATTTACAATGGAAGACATTTTCATTTTTTATGCCATTAAAAACCAATCATAATACTGCTTTTATTTATCTACTTATTTATTAATCAGCATGCTTACTAAAACATTTTCTTCCAAAATAATTTTTAACTGATTAAAATGCATAGCATATTTATGCCCATAAAAAAGTCTGCATTGATCCAAATTATAAGCTTTCAGTAAATTTAATCAGTGGAATATTATCTGATATCTATAATAGCCATGTTGATTCTAATCACATTAGTGCCTGTGTTAGCTGGTGCATGTTCCAAAACATAAGTTAGTGGCATTCATTTTGTGTAGATTTCAGATTAAGTCCATACTGATCTATACCTTTTCTTTTTCATTTTTCAAACTCCTTTATTTTACTTCTCATTGTCAATGGAAAAACACTCAGAACAATCACTTTCATTACCAAATGTAATTAATGATTCAATTCCTTTTGTTTTATTACACTAATTAGCAGGTGTTGCGTCCCGAACTTTAAATCTTTCTTCTATCTGAAAATTTGAGCATATCTTTGAACACAGCATTGTATTTTTGTATACTCGTGCAACATCCAACTGACTAGCCTCTCAGTCCCAAATGAGGTTTATAAATGCAAAGGTAAATATTTATGGTTATGTTATCTCAGTTAGAATAATGGAATATATACACACACATATCCAAGGAATGTACATAGTCAGAGAAAAAGACTCATACCAGTATTAAAATTCATGCCTCATTCATCTGTTTATTTACAGAAATGAAAGAGTAGGAGTGTCAGGTAAACATTTTTAGTAAGAAACATGTAAGTCTTCTGATTTGGGGTACACAGTATTTTTATTTTACTCTGTTAAGTAGTGACTTCTAAAAGCTAATATTTTTTATAATTAATGTGGCATAATGAGATTTTGACTTGCTTACATTCTGTCTTGTTTTAATCTTTCCTGGTCCTAACTGCTAATGTTATAATGGCTTTAAAAAATATTCTATATATGAATTCTAATCACGTTATTTCTATAAACAGTGTATGACTAGTGATTTTTACCACATTCTTCCATCTATCATCAAGCTGGTATCGTATCACTAATGCTCACTTTCAAATTGTGTGAATTATGCCAGGAATACTACATCTTTTTCATAAAATTTTGAGACTGATTTATCTATTATTTTAGCTATAGAAGGAGGTGAAAACATTTAATCATTGTGCCTCTTAAAAGCATTAGATTTACATTTGGATCTATTTTTTGTTTCTCCTGGGGTTTGGAGGTGGTGTTCTTAGTCAAAGGCAATGAATTACCCAAAAGTCAATATGCCTGTACTGTCATATTTCCATCTCAAGATAAAAAACATCACATGCTTCCAGTGTGATTTTTACACATCTCATAAGAGAAGCTGGCAGACACCCTTGACAGACTGGCTCTGGACATCTCCTTTACATCAGTATTAATAATAAGAAAAAAACAATCAACCAAAAAAAAAAACCAAACAGATGAACCCAGATAATGATTTTGCATGAACCTAAGAGCCTTTAGGTCATTGCATTTATAGTTGACTAAAAGACTTGCAAATTGACTTTTTATTCAGCTTTTAAAATGCATTTACAGGATTGAGAGATTTTTAGAGTCTGTATAAATGGGAAACAAGGGCAGCTTTACAAAAAATGTTACTGTCAGAAGGTGTTCTGCAACATTAAGAAGTTCAGTACATAAAAGGGATTGGTCTGCTGAGTTCAGGAAAGTTATAAGAGCTTCAGATTTCTGAAAGGGCTTTAGAGCTGTACAACTAAGAGTAGATAGCTTTGCTATGAATATGAACTTCAAAAGATATCTTTCAGTCCATTAGTGCTAAAATAAAATCCAAAAAGACCAATTTCAGCAATTTTTATGCATTAAACAATTTCAAATAATACAGGAAGGAGAACGTTTTGTGATACAACCAGGGTTGCTCTATATAGCTGTGGGATTCTAAAGCACACTTCATTTTTTTATAGGTTACATTAGCTGCCTGTTTGAGGTAAGTAATATTATAGACTTAAAAAATTTGGTTAAAAGACCGAATGGGTTAGGAAGTCAACCACTCACAAAAGTTAAAAAAGCTACAGTTAAGGTTCTGTCTGTGACTTTAATTTTATCCTTCTGTGTACATATGGTCTTCAATTAGATGGTCTCATATGATTTTTCCAGAAACTGTCAGCATCAGTGTGTATACAGAACACGCCATGCTTACCTAGCAAGCAACAATCCAATAATTTCCTTTATTTTCCCTGATAAACGTATGCCTTATTTATGACACAACATTCAAAGCAGATTGTGAACACAGGAAAAATTCCTCCTGGAATTTTTCCATACCCTCCTTTACTATGATATACAACATTACATTAAACATGAGTGAATACATGTTAATGATATCTTTGTGAGGTAACTATGCATCTTTCTCTTCACCATACATATAATGAACAAAGGCCCAGAGATATTATCCTCTGTTTCAGAATTTAATTTAAGAGACATGATCTGATTTTTCTGTATTAAAAAAACCCCAAAACACTAAACTGTATTTTAACTGTTCAGAATAGAAAAAAAGTGATTTCACTACCAGGTCTAATTGTACCTTTTGGCAATGAGTGTTGTAAAAGATGACTAGTCTCAAGATTCTAAAACAGATTTATATATATACATATATATACATATATATATATATATATATATATATATATGGTTCTGACCTACAGTTTGGGTCTAATTTTGAATGTCCAAATTAAGATACATGAAACTTAAGAGCCCAAATTCGTACTGCCACCAGTGGAGTTCTGAGGACTGACTACATTTCCTAAGCACAGGTCTTAAGTGCCATTTGAAATATCTCAGGCTATAAGACCTCAACTCATGACACAGATCCATGGAAGACCTGTGTCTGACTGCATAGGCATCTGGAATCCAGGTCAGATTTGCAAGGGCATCTCAGTGTCATTAGACAATTCTGCATACAAAAAACCTGAACTCCCTCCCCTTTCGTTGTACTTGAGGGAAGCTGGTGAGCTATTAGTTCATCCTAAAAGTTAAATAGGGAATCTCTTCAGTAGGATCCAGCTGACTCAAAATGTAGGTGTCAACTTCTGGATGAGTGATGGTGAGGTATCCTATCTGGTCTGCAGTTGCTGTTCCAGGAGATCACATGTTCACTATAGGTCCTTTGTCATATCTGCCAGCCACCTGTAAGACTGTCAAAAACGCTTTAGATTTTCAAAATGCACAGATTCCTTTATACAGACAGCTGAGTTAGGTCCTCTAGAGAATGACTGAGTTCATCTTGAGATAGACAGCAAACAGATGCCATTTGAATTTATACCTGAAGTGGCTTTTGTGGACATTTAAAGATGGAGGAGATATTTTCCACAGTGGGCCTTGAAAGAATGTATTACTGTGAAATATCAACTTTCCTGCCCCCCCCCTCCCCCCTCCCCGAGGTGATCAATATTGCTTTTTTTTAGTACATAGTTCTCTCGCAGCCAAATTCCTTCCTGATTCCAGCTCATTTTTCCTTCTAGTCTACACGTACATACCAGTACTCTCTTCCAGCTTCCTATCCTTGTGCACACTCCAGTAAAATCTGCTTAACACCATGCTGACCTACTCATAGCACATTTTTTTCCTTCTTTGCCCATCTAATTCTTGTTTCATTAAGCTGTTTTAACTTTTTGTTTCAAGCTTTTTACCCCAGGATACTCCCTTTTTCTCATTGGCACTGGTTCATAATCAGATTCCTGTACCACCTTCTCTCTTCCTTTCTGTTTTCTCCTGGTTATTTTAGAAGATTGAAACACAGAATCACAGAATCGTTATGGTTGGAAAGGACCTCCAGGGTCATCAAGTCCAACCTTGCTCCTAGCATCTCTCT
>JAVSBS010012211.1:0-50127 GCA_033124195.1 Coracias cyanogaster
AGCGTCGGCGCGCAGGAGCGGCGGGGCCGGTGCGGGGCCGGTGCGGGGCCGGTGCGGGGCCGGTGCGGGGCGCTGGAGCCGCCGCCGCGGCGGGAAGATGGATGCGCCGCGCTCGTCCCTCGCCGCTCGGCTTCCTCTCCTGGCCGCGGCACGGTGAGCGACGGCGGCGGCCGGGACGGAGGGAGGGTCGGTCGCCCGGGCCCCGCGGCGGCGGAACAATGGTTGCGGGGGGCCGGGGCCAGGGCGGCGGCGCGGGGAGAGGCGAGGGGGAGAGGGAGCCAGGGGGGCGATGGAGCGGAGGGGAGGCGAGCGGTGATGGGGCGGTGACGGTAACGGAGCGGTGATGGTGATGGGGCGGTGATGGTGATGGGGCGGTGATGGTAACGGAGCGGTGATGGTGATGGGGCAGTGATGGTAACGGAGCGGTGATGGTGATGGTGATGAGGCGGTGATGGAGCGGTGATGGAGCTGTGATGGTGCTGAAGGTGTGATGGTGATGGGGCGGTGATGGTGATGGAGCTGTGGTGGAGCTGGCGGAGCAGAGGAGTGGCAGGGCGCAGCCCGCAGCGCCGGAGCCGCCGCAGCCTCTCCCGGCCCCGCACTATTGTGCTCCCGGCCGGTCATTGTCTCGCCCCGCCCGTGCTCGGGGCTCTGCTCCGGCGGCGGTGGCGGGTACAAGGGGCGCATTTCCCCAGGGCCGTGCGGGGCTGCGGCCGGCGGGGCCTGGGCTGGGCCTCGCTGCGATGGGAGCTGCGGGGGTGTTTCCATCGCGGGGCTCTGCGCGGCCCGGGACCCGCAGCCCCGCGCCCGGGCTCCTGCCCAGCGCCGCTTCTCCGCAGCGCGCCCGGGGCCGGGGCTGGGGGCGGCTGCGGGGCCTCCCCGCCCGGCAGCAGCCGCTGCCGGAGGCAGCTCTTTGTACGCGCCATCGCTGCCGCTTCTCGACAGCCGTGAACCGGCGGAACGCGCCTCTGGGGCTGCCGTGCGATTGATTCTCGAGTTCCTGCGTTGCCCGCCCGCAGGGGCGTTACGGCTGCCGAGGACGGAGCTGGACGGTGCCTTTCGGAAGGCTCGTTTGGTGCCTGCTTTTGGGTTTTGCTGTGAATGCGGATGTAGGAAAGACGCAGAGTGCGGCTTATAGGCTGGGAACTGAGGGAAGTGGGTGTTCTCAAAGTTTAGTCTGGACTCTGTTGAGGAAAAAAAAATGGATGAGATGTCTTTTTAAAAACATTTGCATTCTGATGCTGTCCTGGGTATCACTGCAAGGTGATGCGTTGGGGTCCCATTCTCAATGGCTCTTGTTTGCTGGGTCTAATTCTGCACTGGTACACGTATCGTGCCTGGTCTAGCTGCCAGAGTCGCCCATCAGGAGAATGTTTTGTCCCTTTTCAGGCCATAATGTGAGGTTTATTGCATCTACTCTGACTCAGGTTTTGTTTCTATTGATCAGGCCTGCTCCTCTACATACAAATTTCAAATCCAGGCCTGCTGTGATGTAGATGCTAGCCTTGCTGGCACTGCACCAGGTTGGGATTGGTGCCTGAGTGAGGTACAAGTATCTGCTGATTCTAAGAGGTTCTCCGGGAATGGTTGTGATATTGGTGAAGTCTGAGATTGGTCAGCTGGTAATTGTTGAAGAGCGCGTAAGAGACGAGTGCTCTCATAAGCAGTTCTGTAGCAATGGCACCATGGGCACCTCAGCACAAGGGCATCAGACTGTTAGAGTGTGACCAGAGGAGGGTGACCAAGATGGGGAAGGATCTTGAGGACAAGACTTAGGAGAAGCAGCTGAGGTCACTTGATTTCGTCGGCTTGGAGAAGAGAGGGCTGGGGGGGGACCACATTGCAGTCTGCAGCTTCAAAGGGGGTGGCGGAAGAGGAGGTGTCGATCTTCTCTCTCTGGTGACCAGCAATAGGACATGAGGAAATGGAAGGAAGCTGCAAGGGAAGTTCAGACTTGACATTAGGAACAGGTTCTTCACTGAGCAGGTGGTTGGTCACTGGAACAGGCTCTCCAGGGAAGTGATCATGGCACTAAGCCTGTCAGAGTTCAAGGAGCATCTGGACAATGATGGTTTAATTTTAGCTCGTTTCCCTTGATGATCCTTACAGGTCCTTTCCAACTTGAGATATTCTGTGATTCTAATCAACATAATGGGGCTGCAGCCAGTTCCACCCTTGCTTCCACACAGAGCAGAATCCTGAGGAGGAGCCTCGAGGAGGCAAGGCTGGAAAGTTTCTGTTGGGATTTCCATAGGGGTAGCTTGGTGGAGGATTTGTGGATATGATTGCCTCTTTGACCTTGTCCCTTTCCCAGAACTGTGGCAATGTGGTGAACTGCTGAGATTTTCTGGTTGCCAGCAGAGCTCCTAGCTGAGAGGGCCAGGCTGCCAATGACAGATGCTGCAGCCTTTCTGTCTTGCTGATCTTGGACTGACTGTTCTATTAATGCCTAGGTTAGAGAAACATGGCCCTCACCTTGGAGATGAATTCAAGCCAGGTATTCCCATGGTGTCCACCCCAAGCCTAACTTCAGGCTCTGTGATTCTGCAAAGACTAATGCGTTGCCTCAGCTTCCCTTCTAATAACCTTGTCCCTGCCACCTTTCAGTGGCTTCTGAAAATCTCCTCCCCTTCCAGAGGCCATTCCCACCTAAAATAATCTTCTGAATAAGAACTTCTGCATCCTACTTATTAAGAATTGAACACAAAGTACGGGTAAAACATGGTTTGTGTTAAGGAGGTGATCAGCTGTTGCAATTTGTGAATGTATGTTGGGTTCTGGTAGACCTTTTATTATCAACACCTTAATGTAGCTGGAAAGATGCTGCAGAATTTCTCTGTTACTACAAAGGATAAGTGGCCTCAGGGTATTCAAGTCAGGAAAATACTGTGAAATATAACTGGCAAAATGATGCCCGGCATAATTTTCAATTTTGATTTCTAGTCATCCATTTGATAGACTGTTGATCCTGTGGTTTTAAAAGTGTATAAAAATAAACTTCCAACTGTAAAAACAGTTATGGTGGTGGATTCTGCTGTCATAAGGCTGGTATAATGCAGGTGTAACTGGCACAGTTGAAATCCAAGCAGTTTGTTAATTAGAACTACTATTTTTTTCTTTTTTTAAAAAAAATCTTCTTTTTAACCAGACTCTGAGAGACTGAAGATGCCTACAACTTGGCTTTCACTACCGAGTCATTGTCATTTTTCAGTGTGGTCAATATTTGTGCTTTGAGTTTGCTTTGTGAAGTTGTGAGACAGCAAAACAGTCCTTACCAGATACCTGAAGTGTGTAGTCAGTCATTCTTTGTACCTTCAAGGTCTCATCAGATTTCTCTTTAATCTTTGTGTGCAGCAATGCAATATTTGGGTTACAAGACTACAAAAGAAATGTTTTTGTTTTAAAAAAAACATTATTTTACCGAATTTACAATGGCATGTTTGTGTTATGTGTTTCTAAATCAATTGCATCCTCAGATTCCCAGCAGGTAACCTCTTCAAAGTTCCTCTATAGAGCTGTATCACTTGAAGATCTGGTCTTTACCAATGAAAACAAACTTATCTCCCCATCCTCAGAGATGGATTCTCTGCTGCCTTCCCTTTCATAATCATCTACATCTGTGCAAAGCATCTGTGCAGCTCTCTGAGCTGTTGTCATCTACTCTCAATATCCAGAATCCAGGAGGGTAGAAAAATGTACTTTTTGTAGTACTTCTAATTTCTTTCTGGTATCTTTAAGGTCTGTTTAAAATTGTCTTTAAACATATGAGGACTAGAAGTCTTTGCTCCTGGAGGTAGGGCTCTAAATAGAAAATTCAACAGCATGTTGGAAGAGTAATTAAAAAGCTCTATGGTCTAGCTGAATGCTGTCAAGTGAAATGAGGATAAACACAGCTTCTTTGGAAGTGACCGGTGTGAATCACAGTCTGCAATTTGGATTCTAAAACATACAGTGAATTTAAAGGAAAAAGAATGACCTGCAAGCACTTTCGGCAGGGTTTTAGTTCATCTCACTAAAATGCATGGTGCTGTATGATTTGTGTGCCATGCATTTGGATCAGTGGCAGGTAGCTGAGAATATCCTGGAAATGTTGGGACCTGTGTTTATCTGGAAGATCTTGTTTGGACATCACAGCCGGTTCTGTATGTAAAATAGTGTGAATCAGCTGTTGTCAGAAGAGAAGCAGAACGGACTGATGTGTGTGGCCAGGACACTGAAAACCAGCACACATAGTTGAACGGGAATGAGGCAGATGTTTTAGTGCACAGCTGCCTAATGAAACTCTCTTAGTTAACAGCTTAACAAACACCCCCAAATAAGGAATACAGATGAAGACTGGATAGACCACAACTGCCTTTCTAACTTTGGATGGAACATAACCCTGTGATGAATAATAAAGCGAACCGAGGTACCTGAGAAAATTGTCGAGCTACAAGAGCTGCTGTGGTATGCCAGGTCTTCTTTTACCTTAAAAAATGATAATGCAAAGTAAAACATTATCTCAGATTATTTTATCAAAACCCCCCAAAGAAATTATTTGAATTGAGGACATCTGATGCTAAAATGCATGTTGTTTCCGATTTTCACTTCTTGCATTCCTCCCATCTCTACCTAGGAAGTAATATCTCGCAGTTCCTGTTTAACATCTGTACTCCATTTGCCAAGCTATTTGTTGCATTTTCTTGAAATTGTTTATTATAATGCTCTTTTAAAGTGTTTAGGGGAAAGACTTGTTAAACCTTACATTGCATGGACTGTAAACAAAAGATCTAAGTAACATGAAAATTAAAACTGAAAAGAAGAAGAAACAGCTGTTGAAAATTGCATTGAGGTCCCAGGTGGTTTAGGGTAGTCAATAATGAGTGAGCAAATAAAGTTGGGAGAAATGGCAGAGTCAGGGCTTTTTTTTTTCCCTTCCTCTACATGTGCACTGGCTTGCTAAAATTCAGTAAGTCAATTTTCTTTTAAAATGGATGCAGGAATGTCTTTCATTATTCATTTCTATGGTGCATGCAAAATCCTTAGAAGCTTTAATGTTAGAGATGATAGAAATTAATTGGAATCAATGATGGACTCTTTTGCATGTGTTTGTGGAGGCTTGGTATACAAAAATTTTAGTGATTAATTTTAAAAAGGCTTAAAAATGTATTAATACATAATATCCACTTGTATTTTTCATGAACAGGATTTTTGTTTGTGAAGTTCTGTTATTCATACATAAGTCCTTGGGGGTTTTTTACACTGTATTTGTACTTAATATTTAAGGTTCTGCAAGCTGCTCCATCCTGTCTCTGTGCATTGGTGAGGAGCAAAATGAGATGCGGTAACGTTTTTCAGAATTAGCTAGGAAAATCTGCTTTCATTTAATATAACCTTTAGTAGTATCCCCTTCTCATCTCCCCTGATGGGAAATCACAATCAGTTATAATCAGTCTTAGATGAAGAAAGAGTATATGGGGACTGTTGCACTTGAAGAGCATTGAGTAATTTATAGAGGAAAGAACAACTGTGTTGGCTGCTATTTGGTAGCTTAGAACAAGGCAAAAGGTTGCGCTAATTAATTTGGAAACGCCTTTAAGAATGAACCTGTAAGTTGGTGTTTCAGAGGCACAGCTGATAGCTGATGCACACCCGTATTACTGACCCAGTGGTATTCAGTCCGTGTTTGCAAGGTTCTGTGTTAGCAGCTCCCGTCTGAATTGCGTCACGTATTTTTGTAGGTCACAGCATGACCTACATGTTGCCGTTTTCTTGAAATATGCAGTCGGTGTCTGTGATCTGCATAGTAACTTGTGTTAGGTGAGCCCAATGAAGATGTAAGCGTTGTCCTTGGAAATTGATTTGAAATTATCTACAGTAGCTTAATGCCTGTTGAAATCTCTCTGAGATTACTGCAAGATATTTTTCTGGTTTCAGATGCAGCCTTAATGGAAATCTGTGTGTTCAAGACAGTGTCCTGGATGTCTTATAAGGGAAGCCGTTTCATTTTTTTGTTTGTTCTGGGCCACGTCATGTATGAACCTGCATCTCAGCTGAGTTTAATGGGTGGTGTTTCGTGCTTACACCTTTGCCAGCTGAGAATCCCCCTCATCACCTGCTTACCTGGGAGAAGAATAGTGCTCCCCTGGTTGGTGCTAGCCCATGCTTCTGTTTTTAAAGCGGCACAGTTCAGCTAATAATCATCCCGTAAATTTCTGGGGTGGTTTCTAAATAGTAAACTGTAAGGATAAAATCTACATTTAACATGAATTTCACTTTATCCTGGTTGTTTGTCCTGTTCTTCCTGTTATAAGCAGAGCTGCTGAAGTCCATGTGTGTGGTGTTACGGGGTATGTTTTAATTTTGTTTTGCTGAGAGGACAGGGAAGGACAGTTACTTGTCCCTCAGCTCATCAATGCCATTGATGAAAAGAAGGTTTCTGATGTTATCTGGCGAAAGTCCGGCTTTGGACCGTTGACTCTAGGGATGGCGAAGGAACCTGTCTTTCAACGTGTGATAATAGAGTAAGAATCACAACAAATCACAAACGAGGAAGACCAACTCTGTTCCAGGTGTGCTCATATGTGAGTAACTCTGAGTGTTTCTAGTGAGTGTTGCTTGTAATGTTTTTATTTTTAAAGGTATTCTGACTCTAGAAAATGGGTAGAAATGGCTAATTGGATATTCATGTACATGTTTATGTTTCTGCTGAAAAGCTGTTGTGAAGAGACAAACTGTAATTCTTGTTGGCTTGTTTTTTGCCAGGCTTCCCTGGTAATGGGAATGTCCAGATTCTTTTAACAGAAAGTGGAAGGGAAGGGCAAGAGGGATACGGGATATAGGAAATTAGAGCAATGTGTACGTAAGGTTCTGCAAGACATTGATGGTGCTATGGTGGGAGAAGAAAATAAGCATTTTGAAGTTATATTGAAGTATAAGCTGGTTAGAAACTGCAAACAGGTAGTAATCTGTGTCCAGAAAAGAGAGCAATTCATGGAAGAGATCTGTGTTGTTAAAAGTGAATGCTGGAGGCCAGAATGCAGATTTTTCTTACTCACACTGACATCAATATCTACCTTTACTGGCTGTAGCAAGAGCTCAGGTAAAAATGTCAAAAACTTTCACAGATCAGCCCTCATATTTGAAATAGAAAAATTGCTCAAATATCTGACAGCCTTTAGTACTGAACGTAAAATATCCTCTTCTGATACCTGTAAGACAATAAGTAGTCACCGTTATGACCTTAGAAAGAAAGAAAACAAAGGGCTTCCAGGAGAAGGATATGGGGCATGAACGTTCACTCGTCATTTATTGTTTCCTTGTTTATATGCATTTCAATGAAATAAAAGATGGTTTTGCTGGCTTGTTAAAATCAAAGAAAGGATAGCCTGCTTCTATGGACTCTGGGAACCACAGTGTTTCTCTTTCAGGCTGTACATGTTGTCTCTGGCAATGGTGGAATGTGACCCTACTTGCATAAAATACATTTGCAAAACCATAGTTTTAGTAAATGAAGAATGGGCCTTGAATAAAGCTCAAAGTACAAAACCACTGAAATATGTTCTTAGATGCCCATCTTGCAATGAGCTGGGCAGGTTGATAAGAGTTCATCCTTTTCCTGACAATCCTACCATTCTTGAATAGTGTGTCTAGTCTGTGTCCATGCACATCTCATGCTGAAAAAATATAAATTCTGGAAAACTTCCATTTTTCCTTTCAGGATAGGGCAGAATTTTGTGCATTCACTGGCAGTGTTTTTCTCAGGGTGCATCGTGTTATGGTGACTTCTGGGGAAATAATTGTTTGAAAAAGGGACAGATGGTATTTTAGCCACAGAATACTAGAATATTGGTTTAACAAATCTCCTCAGCTTTGCTGCGGATAACAATAATGCTTCTGTCCCCTTTTGACTGTTTCCATGGAGCCGCCAGCAACTTGGATAGAGTTTTTTGGTTCACGTTTTAGAGCAAGGACCAATGGCAATGTTAGCACGAGCGGCCCAGCAGCACCGGATTCATCCTGTATTCCTTGTGCAGAGCTCGAATCTGAGGGGTTCTGTGAGTTCAGTTCTGAAGGTATTTTAATATTAGTGAAAATTGTTGTGGTATTGATTACAAAATCTAACAACAGTGCTCTGATTTCTGTGCAGTCAGAAGCAGGGAGTGGGTAGGATTTGCTCTGAAGAGCTGTTTGTTTCCATTTGGTGGAATAAAACACCTGTAAACTACAAGCATGTGAAATTTGCCATGTTCTGACTCTAAAAAGAAATACAGAACAGAATGTATAAATGCTGCATATCCCGAGCTGAGTTTTTGGGTTGACCTTGGGATGCTGAAATATGTTGAAATAATTAGTCATGTATTCTGTTATGTGACATAACACACAGAGCATGGAATGCAGTAATTAGGGCTTTAATTTTACTCTGGAACAATGCAAAGTATAGGTGAAATTTGGTAAATAAGAGGCAAAGACTTCAATTTTGGCTTTATTCAAATCTCACTAGCAGAATGAGACAGGCTTTGGAGAGATACAGAATTATGTATGGCCAGTGTTTCCCTGGTAGCTAACATAATTGTTGTAGTGATGGGAGTTGGCTTATGTGGAAATGTTATTTCCTTAAAATACTGCTTAAGACCAGATTAGCAATCGGGCATGAATCCAGTCTAGCTACTGGGATTCCAGCAGGTGAGCACTGGAACTACTCCTCTAGTTCCAAAGGAGTTTCGCCTTTTTGTGGGAGTAGAAAATGTCTCTCTCAAAATTGTGGCAGATTATTGGAAGAGATGTTGAACTAAACAAAGGCCACAAGGATTTGCCGAGCATGGAAAACCTTCACAGTGGCATTGGCATTAGTTTTCTTAATTTGCATTAAGAACCTGCAAGCCCAAGGAAGAACTCCTAAAAGCCACAATTGTGTTTGACTGCAGCTTGCAGAAGCTGTCTTTTCGTCCGGCCCAGGGGTGGATATCAGCTATATCCCGGAACCGCCATCAGGCTTCTCTAATTGAAAGGTGTAACAGCCTGATTTGGGGTTTTTACTTGCCATGTCCTGAAGTTCTGGTTGTAGAGTCAGCGTTGGGATCCAGAGCCATGGTGCTTGGATCAGCAGTCTTGATCTAGGAAAAACTCTGATGTTAGGGTTACCTAACCTGAATCCCAGCACCTTTCCTGGTCAGTGGAGTTCTGAATTAGCGTGTTAATCACCATCTTGGCAAGAGTTGAAATGCTGGCTCTGGGCCCTGAAGAAAACAAGTTTAGATTAGAGTTTCTGCTTGTTCACGTAGCTAAATCCACTTCACAGTGGAACAGATGTCATGCTCTGCTTGAGCAGAGCCAAGTGTCCGATAGCAGGGCTTTGGCAGGAACATGTGTATGACTTCTGGTCCCTATCTGCTTTTGCCCTCAGAAAGCAGAAAGCCAAAGTATAACTGGAGTTGAAAGATGGCCCTTAGACCAAGCTCAGATGGGGTGAGACCTTTCCTATGAGCGAGAAAAAGTAAAAGCCCCTTTCTTTTAGTGCAGTTTCAGATACAAGCAACGTGTTCAGTGGTGATAAAATGACTTGCCCATGTGACAAGTTCCTCTTTAGTAGAACATAGGTGATTACAAAAATGAGACAGCTCAAGAATTTCTTCTGGTCCCTCCCTAATATTTTTAGTGCCTCATTATCCCCAGAAACTTCCTCCTGGGTCTTTGCTCATTTTGAAGGATTCAGTCAAGAGAGTGGAAAGTGGATTTATCTGCTCTGTTAACTGATGATTAGTCAATCCCTTGAAACAGAAGATGTGAGCTAGTGCTTGTACCAACGTCCTTTATGAAGAATTCTCTTCTTTGTGGTAGGAACTTCTGAGAAAAGTGAATGTTACTCTGAAACACTGGCAGTAAGTAAGCACATACTGGGTTGCATGTGCCTGTTTCTTGTTGTTGCTGGAACAGGTTAATATTAACAGTTCACTGAACTATTAACTTTTAAATACTGTTGAGTTGCGATTGTCAGCTGTGCTGAACCGCGCAGTGTTTGCTCACGTTCCTATTGTCCTCTTGTGCACAGAGGAGCTGAAACTGCCCCTCCGCTCTGGACATCCTGAGTCTATTGATACTAGTTCTTTTTCTATAAGACCCACAGGATCGAGCAGACTGGTATGAATAATGAGTAGGTTTGCGTTAAACACCTTACTCTGTTGCTACAAGGGGAACATCAGCACTTACAGCAATGCCGATGAGGTTCTGGACGGCAGCCTAGGTTCAGTGAGACCACAAAATCCAAGCGCGGCAAGGGACTGGCATGACAGTAACTTCTGGAGGCAAAGTCCTTTCCAGAGTTCATGTGTGATGATGATTTGGTTATGAAATGATTTGGTGGTGCTGCACATTATAATCCAACTTGGCAAGGGCTCGCTGCTTCTTCAGTCTGCTATCCTTACCCGTGAAGGAAGCAAGTCTCTCCTGCAGCTCTGTAGATCAGCTTGAGGATGGAAGTTGGGTAAGAGTGGCTGCTATCTATTAAGATATTTTTCTTTATGCTGTAAAAGCTTTTCTGCCAAACAACCAGTTGTTGTCAGATTTGGTAGAGAAATCTTTGCAAAAGTCACAGGTGGTGGGAACTGAAGCAACCCTTTTGCTACGGTTTTAAAGAACATTTAATTTGTTCTTGGTTTGATAGAGTTGCTTGGTTTTGGAGCAGCTGTTTCAAGTGTGACAGTATAGAAACAAAATAGTGTTCTCAACAGTGATGCATTGATTTCACAATAGCAGGACAATTTAATAGGACAGTTTCAGTGTTTCCAAAAGAGAAATATCAAAGTCCCCATTTCTTTTGTTAGGCAGGGAAATTCTTAATTTTCAGGATTTTCCATACTACATAAACTGTGAATTTTTTTAGAATTTTTTAAATTTTTTAAATGAGATCTAGATTTTGAGACTATATTGAAAGCTACTTAGATTTGACCCCTTTTCTTCCCTCCCCCCACCCTACTGGACTTTCAGATTTTTTTTTTTAACGCTGAGAAGGGAAGAGATTTAGAAATGACACAGAGCGGATTTGTCTTACAGTATTAATCATGATCTGGTCTAGAATTTCATGCCTTCGGACTCAATAAGGTCAGTAAAATTTTAGGGACAGAGACAGTCCTCTGGTTAATAGCGTCGTATTATGGGGCTCTGTGAGAATCTTGATGTGCTGTGCAGACAGTTGTATTTTCTTTATTGATGATGCTGGAGTTTGGGGGGAATAAAGCAATAAATAATGCTGACCAAGAAACTAAAGCATAGTGCTGTTAGATTTGGAAACAAAAATACAAGAATAAAGTTTCTCATTACCTGAAGAGAATGTTTCCTGGCAAATGGAGGCCATCTATCTATTTCACAACTGTATGAACAGTACATATGAGATGTCCAATAAATCTCCTAGATGGCTAATAATGAACATTTCCTCGGTGCCTCAGTGATACGTAGTTTCATATTTGTTAACCACTCAGAACTTCAGACTTTAACAGAGACCTTTGTTATGCCAGAATAATTTGTTAGGGATGTGCATAGGCTTAAGGTGGAGATGCCACTTGAGAGAAAAAAAATATTCTGTGACCGCTTTTGCAGGCAGGACAGACAGAAAGTAAAATAATAGTTTTTAATGTGTTCGTTGTTTTAATAAGTCTTTTTAAGAACCTGTAAAATAGAGGTATGATGGCAGGGACCAGTGAAGGTATTAGCAAGTAACAAACATTTGATCCAGTTCTAGTAACACATTGTCCTTTGTCACTTAAGACCTGACAGAAATAATCTGCACAGTGCTATAGAAAATGGCCTCAAATGCCCTAGGTATGTATGGGAAGAGCCATACTATTGTCCTGATTAGAAGTCTGCTAATTTGGTGAAAAATGCAGCGCTACCAGAGTGTTCTGGGAAACATGGAAACTTCCAGGAATCTTGTAACATGTAGCCAGAAAAAAGCCATCATCTTCAGGTCATAGAGTGTTTTGGGCTGAAGGGGACCTTTAAAGAGTCTCTCATGTGTGACTGGAAGAAAAGAATCCAATGAACAGGAGGATGTGGCAGTCATCTGTCGCTGCTGTCTTGGTTATTGCTAGGACCCGAACTGGAGCTTTCTAGTTCTGAAACTTGAGATGTTAAAGTGTGAAGCCAGGGATGCAGGACCTGACTATTTTAAAGCTACTTAGGCAGGACTGGTGCTATTTTTGAAAAATATAGGTTAAGTGTCCCCACTTCACATGGGAGCTAGTTAGTTAGAGCCCAGGCACTGTGAATGTTTTGGCGTGCTACGGCCTCTATAAATTGGGTTGTGCATTCCCACAGATGGTAGCTTTGGGAGACTTCTGTTCTCTGTAGATCCGTCACAGTCAGAGCTGGGAATTTAAATGCTTTCTATTTTCCCAGCATGAATGAGAAAAAAAAAGGTTTGGTTTTTTTTTCAACTTATGATTATTTTACTTATTTAAAGGGAAGTACTACAGCTGGAATTTTCATAAATCCTTGAAGAGTTATAGCCCCAAATTCCACTGAATATTTGGGCACAAAATATGCAGGAGGATGCATTCTAAGTCTCTTTTTTGGGCCCATTTCCCTTGTGTGTTTGGAGGCCAGATGAAGAAAGAGTCATCAGGATGAGCTGATTTCTCTGCCCTTGCAAAAGGCTGTGATGAGCATGTGTTTGGTTTTAGTTTTGCCTTTGCTAGATGCCCGCACTGCGATCTCTACCACTGTGAATGAATGTAGGTTTCCTTGTTCCTCAGGAGATGCAGCGTGTGCTTTTGTTCATTCATAGTCAAGGTTATTCCTGTTTTGTGACTTGACTATATCCCCTTGCCAAGGGATTTCGTGTGTGGAGGCCAAGCAGTGAGTCAAATTTAGCTCATGAGACACTGTGCTGTAAGAAGGAGTTATGCTTTAGGATGTGTTTTAAAGGGATTTTGATTGATTCTTTAAATTCTGTGGGAGCTGCCATGTTACTGCTTTTCTTAAATTACTGTTCAGGCTTGTGTTTGAACCTGCTTGCTAAATACAGGCACAATCACCTGTGCCCTTTGACCTTTGAGAATTACAGCTGGGTTTCAGGGGAGCTCACTTCTACAGCCCTAGATCTAACAGAAACTTCAGAGTGACCAAAACAAAGGCAAGACATGGCTCCCAGTGCTAAACTGGGCCTGAGGAACATGACCTGCAGGGCCTCCTCCGGGCTGTCTTGGATCCGGGAGTCCTCAACTGTTTTTATTCCTGTATCACGCAGATCAGTTCCAATTTGCTGCATTTTTCCCAGTATGCTGAGGTCTTATTTCTCCTCTGGTTGTGCTGTGTGGAGATGACCTAGAAAGTGCACACAGTTGCAAAAAACCCACTTGTCTCAGCTCTGTGGTGGTGGGTGACCTGCTGTGGCACAGTAAGGCTGCTGCCTGTGAACCTTCACGTTGGACCATGCCAACCTTAAGAGTAGACAAAAGTTTTAGGCAAAATCACCTGTTATTTTGAGAACCATCTATTTCTGATACAGGGAGGATGCCTGGAAATAAGTAAATTTTGGAAGCAGACCCCTGTGGTCAGTGTCGCTGTGGTCACTTGTGCCTGCCCATGGCAGCCCTGCACTGTTCGCAGCCTGTGCCACGGCCGTGGTTGGCTGTGTCTCAGGCTGAACAGCAAGCTGGGATCCTGTGGCAGAACGTCGGGCTTGAGAAGCTGCCGAGGTCATTGGGCACTGCCTGGCTCTACAGTATTTCAAAGAGTCAAAGAATTTTGTGAGATGGGTGGCTGAGAAGAAGCAGCTGAGAGGGACAGAAAACAAAGGGTTCTACATGTGCAGAGGTGTCTGTGTGGGCTTGTGGACAGCTCTTTCCTCCTGGGAAGGCAGCAGCGCTCCCAAGTGCGAGCTTTGTTTTGGAAACACAATGCTGGAGCCCATCTTCTCATGGCTGGGTACCTGGGGGTGCGTGATGAGCAGTTCACTGCCTGTGTGTCTTCCCCCATCCTCCCCTGTCCCCCTTCCTAAACCAGCTCCCTCAGGGCACTGAGGAGGAACAGGAGCACATGAGGGTGTTGGAGTGGTCGGGGCAGAGGGATTGCTGGCCCTGGTGTCTCTTCACTTTTTGTTTGAAACTGATTACCCATAAGAAAAAAGATTTTTTTTCTTGGAATCCCAAGGAATTCCTAATGTATATCAGCATGTTTTTTTCAGCTGAGATGAGAAGGAAGCTAAGTCCCTGAAGTATCAATTTGTTATAATCTCAGTTCTTTTGTTTCATTCTGTACAAGGGGAAAGTTAGCTTTGTGCTGTGAGATTAAAAAAGGTATCGGTTATCTTCTGCTGCTGCTCTGATTTTTGGCTTCTCTGAGATAGTGTTTTGCAGGTTGTTTCTCTTGGTTTTTCAAAATAGCTGTAGGCAAGAATGATGGGAGCGCAACATAATTTAAAAAAAAAAATTAATGGCTCATTAGGCTGGTCCAGTTCTTCTGATCCACAGGTTGCCACTGAAATCCTCCTGTGTTTTCCTGGAGCTAGAAGGAGCTTGAGACTACTGTTTTAAAGGGTTTTTTCTTGCTGGTGTAGGTTTGCACTGTTGGCAATGTTTTGAAATTCACAGGCAAACAGAAACTACCAAGTCACTGCTGTGCGGAAAAGGCATAGTATGAAGTTATGTGGTTAGATGAGTGCACTTGAATGTAGGTCTTTACGTCTTTACGTTTTTGCCGTCTTGCCATGTTATACACCATAAAAGGTGTATAACATAGTGTGTTCACTGCGGCAGGAGCAAAATTTACATTATGCATATTATTTTCTAAGTGTGTGACCTTGACCCTCTTTGCACCCACAGCCAAGTTGTGTCAACCACGTGCAGTAGGTTTGTCCCCTACGTGACGTTCATTTTGCATGCACAGCCTGGACATCCCATTTCAAGTGGATCTGGTACATAATTCACAAAAAGCAAACCCATGGGTCAGAAGACAAAAGTGGTCTGGCTAGATTCCTCTAATGCACTTTATCACAATAGAGCAAGATAAAATGGCCAAGCTTTTTTACTACTAATGGGGAGAGTCAAGCAGGAAACTGTGGCAATGCTGTTTCCTGATGGCCTCAGCTATTTTCCTGACAAAGCCCCAGGCAATTTCTGTAATATAAATACAGGCTCATCTGTCACATGTGCAAACTGGAGCACGTATGCCTATGGCTGTGTGATCGGTGCGCGTTCGTGCCTATTCATACTCGGCTGAGCTTGCCCTGCAAAGAGAGTGGTTGTTTCTTCTGTGCTTGTGCTGTTATTCCAGTGACACTGGAAAGGCATTTTCTGCAACTTGTCTCATTCATTGCACAGCAAAACAGAGAAAGGAGCTGATTTTTGAGGCTTCAGCTGTCGTGACAAAGGCCTTCCCTAAAGCTTTGAAATAGCCCAGCCCCAATGTGTCAAATTAACATACAGTAATAGTGAGTTTTACATATTTACAGGGAAAGGCAGCAAGAGGACTTTCTCCTGATACTTTTTAGAAAGCGTGTTTGACATAACTATAGAAACCACGGTACAAACACAGAGCATTTCCTCCAGAGTCACCTCGGGACTGGCTTTTGTTCGGTGCCTCTGTTGGTGGCAGTGGCAGTTTAGCAGAGAATAAAATCATGAAAGCTACGGATCAAAATGATGAACTGATCCTGAACATCTCTGAAGCAGGGCTTTGTAATGCTCCACCTACCTCAGAGCCCAGAACACTGTGACTCACTAGGGTAGAGGCTGTGGTGGTGAAGGGCTCATTGCGTCTTTCCAAGGTGTTTTTGTCCCTAGGTTTTCCACTTAATATGCAAAGCCTCTTTTTGTAAATAAACTACTAATTGGCTTGTAGAAAACAAAGCAACCAATCAGTAGAGGAGAAAGGGAGAAAAATGGACTAGCCGTGGGTTATCATGGGGAGCCATGTTCAGAGCAGGTTCCTTTGCTGCTTCCCGTAAAGGATAATGGTGTTATCTGGGAGCATGTGCGGGTGTAGTTTTCCTCTATACTTTTGCTAGCGTAGTACCAAACCCAGGCAACAAGAAGGCAACCTAGAATGCCATGGAAAGAAAGAAGTAGAGCAAACAGCAAATAAAATAATTAAAAAAAAGAACAAAAAGGAAAGCGTGGAAGCCAAAAGAAACGTAATAGAGTGAAATTTGTAGAAAGGAGGGAAAACAGAAGGTTAAAGGGACTAGGGAGAAGCTTTTAGTGGGATTGCTCATCCAGTTGTACTTGTCTTTTTACATTCAATCTTAAAGATTATGGAGTGCTTTCCTCAAGGCATTTACGTTTTTTATGGCTTGTTCTGTCACGGGAAGCAGCACACTGTTATCTGCGCTCTCAGTGCTTGTCATAGTGTGAGACTAATATTTGCTTCAGACCTCTGAGAGTGTGAGTATAAGTAAACTTCTTCTACCTGCTTATATCATGCAGACAAACTTGAATTGATCTTAAAAAAAAAAAAAAAACCAGCAAAAAAATCCCCAGCAAACAAACCCTGAGATTCAAATGTGCCTTTTCATACAGCAGCAGTTCTAATTAAGTTCAATTGTAGCCGTGATCTCTTGCTGATAAATACTCCACAGCCTACAAGAACTTGTTACCACTTCTTATAAAAAGTTTTAAAGCTAAATTATTCAGTGAATTTAGATTTTCATTCAAGATATATCTCAAAAGAAATGTGTGCAGCTGTTACTTCAGAATTTACTGGATGGATTTTCTGGGGAGAGGGGCAAAATAGAATCTTTCCTTGTGAGCTCTGGAGGGAATTTATTATGCTTTAGGAATTGATTTAATCCTGCCATCTTGGATGGAAATATGCACATAGGATTCAAAAAAAAATTTTTCTTTTGAAACTCTTCTTTGCTTAACCAGAGGTTTTCATGGCTCCATGGGCTCCTACAGTAATTCCTATGGATTATACTGACACATGCTGGTAGAGGGCAAAGCTGCTATTGTACTTGACAGTCATTCATCGTAAATTCTGCTGGTCTCTTTGCTTACAGACATCTGACAGATGCTTCTTGCAATCTTTAAATAGTTGCATTGCCAAGTAGGCTACCAGGTTTTAAAACAGTTGTTAGGGTCATGTTATTCCCACAATCTGGGAATGATGTGGTGTTTTTAGTTTCCTTGGGGTGATATGTCTAATGGCATCAGCACTGTGCCCTATGTGCCTATATACCTAAGGCTGCATCCCACTGTATTCCAGGGAATTTATTTATCTAGGGAACTAAACTGCTTCTTCTCAACTTAAAATCTAGGATTTGATCATGTTTACTGCTGAGAACCAGCACATCTCGTTGGCTCCATTCCCTCTGTTGGGACTGAGAGTGCTCGGTGCCGTAAGGACATGGCAGCCGCAAAAATTAGCCTCCTGACTTGCCAGATTTCCAGAGCAAACTGCAGGAGCCGTGCTCTTCAGTGATAGAAATAGCACCCTGTGGGGGGTACGTGCTACTGCAAGATACCAGGGGGTTTTGTGAAAGGTTATTCCCTCACTGGTAGGGTCTGTGAGCAAGCCTTGGTAAAGCAGATACTGGGAAAAGCTTTGGCATGCAATTCAGGCTTTATGTGTTAAAAGCAGTATGGAATCATAGAATCATTTAGGTTGGAAAAGACCTCTGGGGTCATTAAGTCAGAGCCAGTTCAGGAGAGGCAGATGGCTGTCTGCAGTGATTCCAGCAGGAGTAAGATTGTGGCCCTTTAGGATGCACCTTTCACACTGACTGCTGAAGAGCAGTTGCACATTCGTCAATCATTCTTCCGTCCTTGACACCTTCTTCATCCTCATGCTGTACAGATTTTATTTTCATTCACCAGGAAAGCTGCACATAATGCTGGACTCCTGGTGACATTACTCCCAGCTCTATCACATTCGTTCTTTGCAGGCCAGGTAGACAGAGTGCATACCTGTGCTTGTCGTTCACTTCTGTACAGTTATGGTTCTTCCTGGTTCTTGGTATTTTGCATGTCAAAAGATTTTCATGCCAGCTTTAGTTATTAAATGATACCTTTTGTTTTCCAGAGCAAATATTCATGTTTTGACCAAACATCTGTTCTGTCAAAGGGCAAACTGCATGCAAAATAACAGAACTCTGAAGCTGTTAGTTATTTACTGTTCACATCATGTCTGTGAGAGCTGGACTTTGCTGGAGGAGCCTGCAGGATTATACTAAACCTGGAAATGCTGGTAGAAGCAATGCTGAGATTTCCCAGGTGTTGTAATTCAGAGCAGCATAGGAAGCCCTGGGTGGTACAGTGTTTTCGGGATAGGAGGATCGGTATGGGAAGAAGTAGTGAGTCTGCTTTGTTGGGTTTACAATGGCATTCTTTACTGAGGGTTCTGCTGTTGTCTCAATGACCATGTCATTTCTGCAGGTTTCGTGGATGTGGTAGGAACATCAGAGCGACTGTGTGAACATGAGCATGGCACTGTCTCAATCCCTGTTCAGTGCTGAGACGCATGGACCCAGAAATTTCTAGGGAGCTCATTAAATCCACCTTTATTTTGTGAGTAGCCAGAATACCTCTTTATCTGAGGCTGTCGGTCAGTGCCAATAACCAAGACAAAGGCTAAAAAACCACCCTGCCCTCTGCGCTTTCCCCTCACAAAGAAAACAAAACCCAAACCCAGCAAAGCAGTATGTGTATGGGACAGCAGGACACTCATGTTTGTAGTGATATGAAAAAAACCCTTAGCTACTGATGCACTTACCTCGCAGATGTGCTTAGGTTTAAGCTTACTGCATCATTTTGGCTTAGGACAGAATTTTCCCCCCAGAAAATCAGCTGGTGGAAACCATTGATGGAATTTTTTTGCATTGCCTTGGAAATGGTAAAGGGGACAATTTTAGTCTGATACAGACTTTGCATGTGGATAGTTCTGTGCTTCTACAGAGACCCAGGATGCTGTTGAGGACTTCAGCACTTCCGCTTTCCTCCTGTGGCAGATGGTAGGTGTGTTGTGGAAAGTCTTTGAGTTTGGCACAGGATCTTGGGGAGAACCAAGGGTTGGAAGGGTAGAAGGAAGGTACTGTTGGTAGATCCCTGAGGCTGAAGTGCCTGCTTTGTGGTTACCTGAGACTGCAAGGCTTGGATTAAATGACCTGTCCTTTCTAGTCCTGTACTCTCAACAGCACTAAGCTCTACAGTAAACAAACTCCTCTCTTCGTGGCATGGTGCCGCTTTCTGAGAACAGGAAAAGGGTGTATACGGAATCTCCACCAGCATGCCGGACTTGCATACAGAAGCCTGATTGTGCTGGGGTCTCCCTTGCAGGTTTTCAGACAAAGGTTGCAGTGTGTGGAGAAGTGAGCTGTCTCTTGTGTTCTGTAACCATGTGAGCTGTCATGCTGCAATGTGCACTGACAAATAATAGTATGTCTTATTTCTTACAGGGCTTCCAAAGCAGCTGAGTCCAGGACCTTAAGGAATGTCACGCAGTAGGTGCTGAACTAACTGGCACTGAAAGGAGCAGAAAAAGATGGCAGTCTGTATTTGAAATAATTAAACACGTGGACTCTCACTCATAAGAAACCATGTCAAAAAAAGGACGTAGCAAGGGCGAGAAGCCCGAGGCACTGATTGTTGCCCTACAGGCTGCCAATGAGGAACTCAGGACCAAGCTAACAGACATTCAAATTGAGCTGCATCAGGAGAAGTCCAAGGTGAGCGAGAGTTTGGTTTTTAAACAAGCGCCTGTGCAGAAAGAGAGAAACACATGGGAAAAGTAGTATCACAGACATCAACAGATGCCATGCAGCTCTTCCCTAGAACAGTGGTCTGATTCTCTCCCCATACACAATGTTTTCTTACTGTGGATGTCCTGTTGCTTCCATGGAACAGACTCCTTTTTACTGAGGTACAAGTTTAAGAAGCCTCCTGCCCTCAAATGGAGTAGTATGTCTTTTGTGACATCTTTGATCATATTCCAGTTGGTGGGTTTCATCCTATCCACTCAGTGTTTAGAAACTGTAGCGTTGCTGGTTTTTGAACGGCTAATATTTCAGCAAGATGTGCTCATATTTCAAAGTTGAAGGAAGTATTCCTTAAACGTATAGCATGACAATCCATTTCAACCTTTGTAATCTATCTGCAGTGCAGCTGAACTTCTCTTCTTTGAGGGTAACAGAGCACTGGCCCAGGCTGCCCAGAGAGGTGGTGGAGCCTCCTTTTCTGGAGAGATTAAAAACCTGCCTGGACGCGATCCTGGGCCCCCTGCTCTGGGTGAACCTCCTTTGGCAGCGGGGTTGGACGAGATGATCTCCAGAGGTCCCTTCCAACCTCCACCAGTCTGTAATTCTGTGATTCACAGGTTTCTGTTATGGAATTGCTCAGGGGTATGAAGTTGCATCTCGAGATGTGTGGGTGTACTGAGGACTAGTGGGTTGCTCTGTACCTTTGATTCCAAAGCTATGGACAAAAAAATATAAAAGCTGTTGTTAATGAAGAGTACCAAAGGACATATTTTAAGTAAAGCTAGCTGTTCCATAAGCATAACAACCAGTGAAGCATGCTTTTCTGTACATATGTGTCTAAGAAGTGACTACAAATGCGTGTTAAAGCTCTGTGTACAAGTAAGAACATCTGTAAAAGATGACATATTTCCTGAGCTTTCAGACTTGCACCTTACCTCTGTTGGGATCATCTAGAGGCAAGCACTTCTCTCTTGTCTGATTGACTGCCCGTGGTCCTGAAAGTTGTAGGAACCTTGCTATTTCTGAGTCCCGTTAATTTTCTGCTAAATTTGACTGACGTCAACTGATGGGTTAAAAAGTTAGTCCACAAATGCACACATATACGCGGAGTCTTATTTCCCAAGGAATTATTGAAAGTGTGTGTGGTGTCACTGCATGAGGCAAGACACCTGGAGAAGACAGGGTGATTTTGGTTTGAGTAAAGATAGTGTAAAATCTATGTGAATGCCCCAGGAGTTGGCCTGTATTTTGTTGTAGGAGGATGGAGGGTGATCTAGAGTCTACAGCAGGAGATTCCTCGATTTGACATGGCTGTGTGTCCATGTGGGCTTGTTTTGAAAACATTGTGTTGGTAGCAGGTGACTTTCATCTCCTCTCAACGTAGGTCGCTAAACTTGAAAGAGAGAAGGCTCAAGAAACCAAGCGTATCCGTGAGGTGGAGCAGCGCAAGCAGACCGTGCAGATCACGGAGCTGAAAGCCAAACTCCATGAGGAGAAAATGAAGGAGCTGCAGGCCGTGAGGGAGAACCTCATCAAACAGCATGAGCAGGAGATGACGCGGATGGTGAAAGTCCGAGACAGCGAAATCCAGCGCCTCAAGTCAGCGCTGTGCGCACTGCGGGATGGGAGCAGTGATAAAGTAAGGACAGCCCTGACTATTGAGGCTCGTGAAGAGGCCAGAAAACAGTTCGACTCTGAGCGCCTTAAGCTTCTGCAGGAAATTACTGAACTGAAGTCTGCCAAAAAGCAGGTAGACGAGGCCCTTAACAACATGATCCAAGCCGATAAGATCAAGGCAGGGGATCTTCGGAGTGAGCACCAGTCCCACCAGGAAGCCATTTCCAAGATCAAATGGGAGAGTGAAAGGGATATTCGCCGCCTGGTCAGTAACCAAAGCAGTTGATGTGTTCTCTTGCACTGTAGTGGGTTTGCCTCTTGTAAATAACAGAGCTCTGCAACGATCTCAGTTTGCAAAAGTATTTCAGACTCTGCCTGTCACTTCCCCGCAGTCAGTAGGTCACGGTGAGTCAGCTAGAGCAAGCACTGTGGTGGCAGCTCACACCTTCAAGGAAGAGAGCCACTGGCCTAGTCCTAAGGATCGGGCTTGCTGAGGTGCAAATGTATTTGCAGTGCAAAGTGGTAGAGAAAGTGCTTGCATCTGCACTTGCAGTCTGTTGGTTTCTGTGGCCCTTGTGACGGTAACCTAAACAGGTTAAACCATGGTGGGAGGGAGGTACCCTTTGGGTTGGTCATGGCCTCCAGCAATTACTGGGGAAGATGAACAAGATGAGGCCCACGCCAGCAGTGGTGCAAGTTGCCATGTTTCCCCATCATCCAGGGAGCTGAACCCACTTGCAACAGTGGAAAGTTTGGCTTAAAAACTGGAATTCAAGATTTGACAGTTAAGTGAAAGAAATGATAATTTAAACTGTCAAGAATTTTTTTAATTTTTTTTTTTTACACAGTTCAGGGTCTGTGTACTGGGCTTAGATTCTCCTGTAGCCAAAATCCTCAATAATATTGTATAGATTGGTAGTGGTGGATTCTTCATATTTGCCTTCTGAATTTTGATCCTTCTTGTTACTTTGATCCCCATTTGTAGTTCTGCTTGGCCATGAGGACAAACTGTTCTCTTTTTTTCTCATCTGAAACTGAAGATGTATTTTCAGGGTTTGAATTTTTATATTGGAACTATAGTGAAATTCCAGGTAAAATGGAGCCATTTAGTAACATTAAGATCAACTCAGATTCTGCCTATGTGTTGTATGATTTTATCTTTAGCAAGGCTTTTTTGAAAGCTGTTTACTGCATAAATAAACTTTAACCTTGAACAAGTTCAGAATTATAGAAATAATGACTTACACAAGTGGTTTCCAATCCATTGTATTGATACCAGAGTGGAGGAGGTTATATCAGAGTGACATCTAGTTAATGGAGATCAGAATCTAGCTCTACTCATTTGAAAAATACTTTGTGGAGGATTTCAGCAAGCCTGACCAGAAAGTATCTCTGGAAGTTTCAGGCAAAATTTAGCATAGATACCATTTTTGTTTTCAGGGAATTATTCATATAATTCCCAGATAATAGTACTTTTGTCAGAGTCATTTGCAAATTCCAGTTCACCAAATTTTATTGAGCTTGATAACATTAGCAGCTTTCTACCAATTTTTATGCTTGCAAGATTTGTATGGGCTGATCTCATTCTAAGTTTTAATCTAAAATTTTCCTCTCAGCCATCATTCTTAAAGTTGATGTGGAGTGAAATGAGGTGCTTCTTTTTGTCTTGGATAGTCCTGGGATATTCGGCAGAAATGAAGTAACGGTAAAATGAATAGCCTTGAGTTTGCACTCAGCTTCAAGAAATACTGGGTCTGCACAGATCTTCTGTTTGTGAGAACCATAACCTCCCCTGCCTCAGCTAATGTAGCCCCATTTACACAAGCAGGAGCTAGTCTAAGCTTTTTTGGGTTTGTTAGGTTTTATACTCATTTTTTAACTAGTATAAATAACTGCCAAAATGCAATGTGAAAGCCTGAAGTCTTCACCCCATTATCCGTTAACGCATCACACAGCGCTCAGCTCCTGGGCTTTGCTCTGTGTAAGGCTGGTGAATCTGCTGCTGTGCTGACATGCAGTTATGGTCAAAACCTCAAAGTACATTGTTTTACAAGCCTGGTGCAGTATGATATAGCAGATTTAGCAGTGAACACTGCTGTTAAGTAAATCATATACTACCAGATTGGAGAAGTCTGAAATGCTGTTGCCTTTACACAGTAATATCATTGTTCTGGTGTTTCTCTCACACAGATGGACGAGATCAAGGCTAAAGACAGGATCATATTTTCCTTGGAGAAAGAACTGGAGACGCAGACAGGCTATGTGCAGAAGCTGCAGCTGCAGAAGGAAGCTTTGGATGAACAGCTCTTCTTGGTGAAGGAGGCAGAGTGTAACATGAGCAGTCCCAAGAGAGAGATCCCAGGAAGGGCTGGAGATGGTTCGGAGCACTGCAGCAGCCCTGTATGCAGGTTTTACTGGCCCCTACAAAACAAACATGGCTGTTTCTCTTGCTTAAATATTTTCTCAGGCTCTGGGAAAACATTCCCACTCTTACTCACTGCAGGGAAGTTATGTCCTTAGATTCTTCAGAGAGAACGCTAGTGGGACAAAGCTTTGTAAGGCTATTTCCTCAGTTAGTCTACTTACAAACATAATCTGTCTGAAATAATTAGTATCCCTTTGAAAGAATCATTCCATGAACATAACTACCTGGATAGGATGCATCCTCAAAACCAGATGGAATTGGGAAGAGGGGCAGAGAGGAGGCTGAGGGGGAATCCAGGAGACTCTGAGGGGATGTTCCTCTTTCTCTTCCTCCGCCCATACCCAGCCCTTGCTGTCATTCACAGAGCATCCAGCTCACTGCTTGTGTGACTAAACAGATGATGTTTACACAACAAATGTGTATGTGTAAAGATGTGTATATATACACAAATGAGAAAGTTAATGCAATTGATACTGAAAGGGTTGTCCTTACTTTGTCACCTGACATAGTGGCTCAGCACATAGAAGCAATGTGTAGGAAAAGCCAATAAAAATTAGAACCCTTTAGATTTCTACTTTTTCTTCACTATCATAAAAAAAGATATCGACATCTGTTTGGTTGTTTTCGCTTTTTGTTTTTAAAAATTTTCTATTAAAGTATCCCCCAAACCAGATGCTGTCATCCAAAAGCATATGTATTTCTGCCAGCATGTTCAGTACTGTAAAAATCCATAAAAACCATTTGATGGTGACAGGTTAAGTTGGCTGGTGCGTGGTTTTTGAGGATTCTTTTCCCAAGCAGGTATTTTGAAAAGAACCAATAACTGTATTATGTTGTTGCCCATGAACAGGACTTGCGCAGAAACCAGAAGAGGATAGCAGAGCTGAATGCCACGATTCGGAAGCTGGAAGACAGGAACACGTTGCTTGTTGACGAACGGAATGAGCTGGTGTGTGAGCTTTGCTCTGTTGGACAGAGGAGGCTGGGTGCCATAGGGAAGGGAGGGAGAGGAGGGTCCAAGGATGATAGCCAGTGCCAGCTGTGCCTTTTCCATCCATCAGCTAGTCACTCAGGAGGCTGAGGATGATTTTTTTAACCCTAGAGTGGAACAGAAATTTCACTGAAGTTATGTGAGTACAAAATCGCAACAGAAGTTGAGGCAGAGAGGCTTGTAGGTTTGTGTGTGAATGCTTATGTTCCCTCCTTGACCTTTTGAGAAAACAGCAGTGTAGAGTGAGACTTACCTTGTTAATGAAATAAAGTTTGCAGTCCGGTGTTTGACCATGTTGAGAATAGTTAAGTGGATTTAGGGAGGGTGGACAGTAGAAAATTGATCCTTTTTTCTGATTTACTCCTAGATGGTGATACCTGGTTGTTGAATTCAGCACCCTGGCTTTTTAACCTCTCTATATTTCCACTTCTGTGATTAAGGATAAGGATGCTGAAATTCAACTCTTGGCTTTTAAAAATTATTATTATTTTTTTAATTATTCCTGGGCTAGGAGTCCTAATGCACTCCTTTCATATCAATTTAGCTGGCTTGGATCGCCTCAATGCTCCTAATGTAATATTTCCAAAATAATGTCTTATCAAAATTGCAAATTACAGTTATGTTCGTGCATCTCTCTTCAGTTATGAAGAGCTCTCAACCCCCAAATTTCTGTGATACTGAGTGGCTTGGAGTCTGATTCAAAGTAAGGTTGACCAGCAGTTGCATGTGATTAAATATTCAACCTATTTTTTCACAAGTTAAAAAAAACCCAAACCATTTAAAAAGGCTTCTAAGCTGCATCTTGCACAATGTGACTACAATGAACACATTTTGTTAAATGTGGTGAGGAGTACTGCTGGAAGTACCACATGCTTTAAGGTACATTTGGACCAACAACAAATAATTTCTTTCTTAGGACAAATGGTTGTTTTGCCCACAACTGTGCTGATCAAAGATGTAACCACTTCCTAGCTGCTCCCTGCCTTTTCTGTTAGCAGAAGGGATCTTCAGGTACCTGCTTCAGACAAAATCACTGCGTTAGCCTAGTAAGATGATGTGATGATGTAAGCAAATGTGGTTAACTGTCCTTAATAGCTACGGAAAACTCTTGTGATCCTTTACTCAGCAGAACTGCAAGGGACAGGAACCTCTCAGTGACAACCAGTAACAGAGAACTGGGATAGGGCCTTTGTTAGGTAGATCACCTGGACACAAAGATAATGTCTTGCAAAAGCCACCTGCCATCTTCCTTGTCCTCCCTTAGAAAAAGAAGTTCTATTTATAGAACAGTATTATTGGATGGAACTAATTTTTCAGAGGAAGGACTCAGATGTCCAATTTTCCCATAGATAAAGCCATCTTTCCCAAACAGACATGCAGAATTACACTGTGAGATTTATAGATAAAGTTATGGAAGCTGTAAGCATCAGTTCCATTAGATCACTTTGGCATTTTACTAGGACTGTAGTCCAACAGGGAAGTGACAAAAATACTTCCAACAAAGGACGAGGAAAAATACCTTTTATATGGGTTATTTACAATTATTAATTGCTATTATCAATCCAGTTGAAGCGTGTTCGAGAAGCTGAGAAACAATGTAAACCTCTTCTGGAAAAGAACAAGTGCCTCACGAAGAGAAATGATGAACTTACACAGTCTTTGCAGCGCATGGAAGATAAACTCAAAGCAATCACTAAAGAAAATATAGAAATGGTTGGTATTGAAGAGCAAAATGAAGATTACTGTATGATGTATGTCTGTTATGGTGACCACATCTGCATAGTGTGTGTATGTATGTATATACATAGAGAAAATGTGTTTATGCATGGTGTGTAATACTGTTTATACACTACAGCCATGCTTGGGGCTCTGTATAGAATGATAAAATCATTTAAATTGGTTGGAAAAGACATAGACAATAGACTTACATACTATAACATTGTGTATTATGCATACATGTGCAATATATTTAAGTGGATGCATAATCACAGTCTTTTATACTACCCCAGAAATTAGAATATTGAGTTTCAACTGTTTTAAAAGAAAAAAAAAAAGTCATTGAGTCATATCCTATGGTGATATTTTACATCTAGAACTGAAAAAGGAAGCTGTTAAGAGCGATGTATTCAGCTAGCATGATGCTCATCTTTGAATGGACATGTTCTTGTTAGAGCTGATGATGGCAAGGTTTTGGTCTGACCCTGAGGACATCCATAAAACACATGCATGGTAGATGGATATGGGAAGGGGAAAATGGTGGTGTTATAAATTTGGCTGGGGTTATAAATTTCATGTATTGGGACTCTGTGAAGCTGGGTCGAAACATTTACGTCTGTATATCCTTCAAATGGAGTTGCCCTGAGCATCAGTCAGGATCTGGTCCCTGCACATGCACTGAGTTGCTTTGGCGTTAACACACACAGGAGATGGAAGTTCTGGGCTTCCACAGGTCAGCTGGCAGGCTGAGAAGGCTTCCCCTGCCAAGTGTGTGTGTGTCTTGTCTCTGGCTTGCTCTAGCCACTGTCCTCATCTTGAGCAGGCTGATGTTCTGCAGCAGATGCAGCTTTCCTGCTGATTAAGATGAGATGATCAGATTCACTTTCTTGCTTATAGAAAAAAGGCCTTAGTGTTACAAGGTTAATCGACTTTAAGACTCTTTGATTCACTGATGCCTGGAAGACAAAGTTATTGCAGGTGTCACAGATCAGAATTCCTCTTCCTTGGTTGTGGTAGTACAGGTCACAGCCCCCATGGCTCTCCTACAGCAAAGATAAATGGACTTGGGAACATGTGTGTTGGACATGGGTGAGCAGCAGCACATATGTTCTACCTTAGCTCTCTGACATCTGCTCTTTATGCTATGGGTGCCCAAATTACAGAAGTTAGGAAGCTGTGAGCGGCTAGAGTAATCCTCGCAGGCTGTGGCCATCTCTTCTCTCAGATATGCTCAGGACCGGGCAGGATGTGGACTTCTAGTTGAAATAGTTCCATTATCACATTTTTTGCCTTTCCTCCTTTTGTCTTTCACATGACTAAAGCATGTCCGTTTTCTGACTGAAGATGGTCATAGGATGGGTATCAGTAAGGGTGTGGGGCCATGGGAGTAGATACTATCTGCATATCCACCAGACAGGTAGAGGGTTCAACTATGTTTGTCACATGTTGGGGCATTCTGATGTGTGGCAAAGGCAGAGCGGTGGTTTATGACCTTGAAGGGCTGCTGTAGAGGCTGTGTAGCCACACAGTGAGTGAACAGATAAAGCTTTGTTGTTCTGGTTGAAGAACTCAGCCTTGCTGTGCTGCCTTATTGTTAAGAAACACTGATGGGTATTAATAAAGTTATAGAAGTGGTGTAACTGAAGCATATTTAAAGGGCTGTACAGCTTAAATGAAAGATAACGTCTGATTTTTAACTGAAAGGTGGTCTTTTTGTCATTTAATTGCTGTGTCTTGTTTTATCTGTTTCTTCTTCTTACCACAGAGAGAAAAAATTACATCACATCCTCCTCTAAAGAAGTTAAGATCTCTCAATGACCTGGATCAGGCTAATGAGGAGCAAGAAACTGAATTCTTAAAGCTTCAGGTCATAGAACAACAGAACATAATTGATGAGCTAACAAGGGTATGTCCAGAGCACCAGGACACTAGGACTGATTCCTGTGTACAGTTCACCGCTGACAGTATTTCTTTGTATTATTAGAGGTCTAAGGGTTAATATCTTTTATTACTTTTAACACCTGTAAATTCTTTAGATGTAGGTGTGCATGGGTGCAGTTTAACTGAATTTCTAGTGGGACATCAGCCCCTACAGCTCAGAAGGATAACTCTTGTCTGTGATGTCACCTTTAGAAATGAAGGCAGACTGAGCCAAATTATTCTGTAGATTTGGCCTTCTACAGCTATAAATGAGAAGAGAGAGAGTAACTTTTAAATCTTTTTTTCCAGGACAGAGAGAAACTCATTCGTCGCAGAAAGCATAAAAGGAGCTCAAAGCCAATTAAGGTAAGAAGAAAAATTGTTTACAGCTTGTAAAAATACTAGTAGACTCTGTAGGAAAACACACTTTAGCAATCTGATTAAAGAGAGCTTTGTGGATTATAACAATCTGCTTTAGTGATCAGGTTTACAAACCCCACGTTTCTTTGGGAGAGCTTTTTAAGTCCACTTGGAAATTCAGTTAAGGGTATGTACCTATTTTACTTTCAGCAAAATGGGGCTTTCCACCACCCTTTCTGAAATAGTAATAATCCTTTTTCCGTCTGGTTTCTGCAGATATTGGTCTCAAGTTCTATTACACTGAGATGTATTTACATTTCCAGAGACCTTCCCATCTATCTTCTGCTGTGTATTTTTCACAGCATATATGGGCTAAAACAATATCATTTTGCATCATTATTCTTCAAGTGGAAGTTTCTGCCTGAGAAATGGTTGTTCTCTCCTGCTCAGTTCCCCAGGCCTTTGGCTACCCCTTGTATTACCCTCAATTGGTTCAAGTCCAAAGCTGGTATAATTTACAATTTTAGAGCTGAGTAGGCAGTAGTGGTTCAAGTAGTTCCTTTATCAGCTAGATATGAAGAATGACCTTGCAACACCTATATCCCGCTTCCAGAAAGCAGAAATACTGTGGAGGAAACAGCTTGGTTGCTTTTTGTCCTCCAAGGACATCTCTTAGTACGTCAGACATGTTCTGTGAAAGTAGCGCAACTCTTTCCTACACACAGAGGATTTCAGACCAGAAAATCCTGGATGTGGTGTGTGTCATCACATTGGTTTTGTATGGGTTTTGAAGCAATACACAGCAGACATAACTGGGAAGCAAGGGCTAAAAGGTAATTTCATCAGTCAACATTGTTTCAAAGCCAGAGATTTTAACATGGAAGAATATGGCTGTTGTCTTCACTTGAAAAAATAATGAACAAAAAAGGTAATACGTGCAGAAGGTTATTGGTATCTTTGGTATGTGATTTTTGTGTAATGCAAATTTCAAGTTTAGAACCTAGTAACCTGTCAGCAAAAGTGAAAAATGTTGCAAAGCAGCTGTGCATCTCAACTGCTTATGGGTCAGTTTCTCTGCAGAATTATTCATAAGCCACATATTTAAATGCTCAAATCTGTTCCCTGAAACCAAGCCTGCAGGTCAAGCAGCTGTACCTTCATAGGACACAACTCACGGTATTCATTTCATTTAATTCAGTTACTGAGACTGGAGATAGTGAGGAGTCAGACATACAACTAAGCTGTGTCATGTAAGCAACCTCTTACAGCATGTGGCAGTTCCTCTAGTATTAGAAAAGGTGTGTGAGATAAAAGCTTCTTTAATATGAGATGTGTGAGATAAAAGCTTCTTTAATATGAGATGTGTGAGATAAAAGCTTCTTTAATATGAGATGTGTGAGGTAAAATCTTCTTTAATATGAGATGTGTGAGATAAAAGCTCCTTTACGCTAGTTTTGTTTTAGCACCGCTTTCACTCACTCCAGCAGCAGTACCAGGGAGAGAAGCACCGAGATATTAAAAATATCAGCAGTATCTGTGAGACAAGAAGGAGGGTTCCCTGTTCTGCAGACATTTTCAGCTTATTATGGTGTTATCTTTGCACACCAGTCTGCATGTTGATAGATGTCTTCTAAACAGCTTTGGAGTTGACAAACATCCTGCCTTCCTGCAAGGGCAGAGATTTTTCCTTTAGCATGTTGCTTTTCCCATGATGTTTTACAAGTTTTAGACTGAGCCAGATCCTCAGCTCAGAAAAATTAATCAGCAAACTCATTCTCCACCAGCACAAGACCTAATCTTCAATATGTTTCCCTTTGCGTTTGTTTGGAGATGGTAATTGCCAGGGCAGCCCACTGCACGTTCTTCCTGTCTTGCTTCTAAGTAATTATCAATATGATTTTGGACTAAGCTTCCCCCCAGCCCCTGCCCCAAAACACATGTGACCCATTTCCAAGGAGATTCAGAAATCATGTTTTCCCTTCTTTAGAGACATGTGGTGGATACAGTTTTTGGGTATGATGATGATTCCATGGACTCTGAAACATCCTCTGTGGCCTCATATAGAACAGACAGAACACCAGCAACCCCAGATGATGATCTGGATGAGGTAAGACCTGACTCTTTCCATAGGCAAGGGCAGGTTTTCAAGAATCTTCAACCTGCAAAACAAGTGGCCAGGCTCTCAAAAACACTTGGATTTTTATAGTGCATATTGAGTGATAAGTTCTTCATTGAGTGTAGCCTCAATTTTGGTTACTGATATGCAGGAAAGCTGAGAGGTTCTTTCAAAATCCAGTCCACAGTCTACAGCTATGACTTCATTGTAATCTGAGATTATTTATTTTCCTCTCCCCTCTTCAAGAAAATCAACCTATCACATTCCTTTTCATTTAAAGACATATGAACACTGTATAAATTTCACACTCTCAGTACTTCGTATCACAGCAAGCTCACCAAAAAAGGTATTTGAATCAGGACCTGTAAACCAACTATTGTGCTTAACAAATCACACCTCCTTTCTTTGCTTGGGCCGTGCTCTGCTGTCTGGTGCTTAGACATGTCCTTTCTTATCCTTCAGGGTTTAGCAGCGGAAGAATCAGAGCTGCGGTTTCGACAGCTGACAAAGGAGTACCAGGCCCTACAGAGAGCATATGCACTACTGCAGGAGCAGACAGGAGGCATCATAGATGCTGAAAGAGAAGCCAAGGTCAGTAGTTGTTTGAGAGTAGAAGCATTTAATTGCTTTCAGGACATACAAACCCCTCAAAGTGACATACAAGGGAACGGAGTTACATAAGGAGGTTTAGACTGGATATTAGGAAGAAGTTCTTCACTGAAAGAGTGGTCAGGCATTGGAACAGGCTGCCCAGGGCAGTGGTGGAGTCCCCGTCCCTGGAGGTGTTCAAAAAATGAGTAGATGTGGCACTTTAGGACATGGTCTAGGGCCCAGGGAGATGTTGGACGAAGGTTGGACTAGATGATCCTAGAGGTCTTTTCTAACCTAAATGATTCTATTAAACATCCATACAACTGACAGATGAATGCTTCACTCATTTGCTGAGGACACTTAGAGAGAGTGACAATTAAGAATGGACACAGGCCCTCAGTTTACAAGGGGCTGTCCTCCACCTGAACCTGAAAACTCTGCAGTTGTGCAGGCACGCCGAAGCCGGCAGTTCTGCAGTGTGGCACAGAATCACGAGAGTTTTCTCATCTTTTGCCTAGGTGTGAAGGGGTTGGGTTTTAAAGGTAGATGGAGGCCTGTGGGTTTTCACAAAAGCACACATTGCACCAGCTTTAGGAGTGTTCACCTGAAAGTTTCTAACAGAGAAATGCAAATTATATTCAAATTTGAATATGATGCAGACTACAGTATGCCTTCTAAGGCTAAAAATCTTGTCCCGCTGTTAAAATCATAGAATCATATGGGTTGGAAGGGACCTCAGGAGGCCTCCAGCCAAAACTCCCGCTCAGAGAAGTGTTATCTGTGAGACTGCACACACCGCTTTGTTGAGTGAGCTCTTGAAGACCCCCCTGGCAATTATAATTGCTACTACCTTTGGCCACTGTCATCTACTAAGCACTTTTCTTCAATTGAGGGACTGCCCCTGAGCAAAGCCTGTCATACCTGAGCTCCTGTTTCACTGCTCTAAAGCCATACATGGTAATAATGGGCTTTGGTGGGGAGAATGGGCTGACCATCACCCTGTTCCCTTGTGTCACCTGTATGCCAGTCTGAGGGGTAGCACAAGACGTCGCTGAACCACAATCTTTGTAACGGTTGCTCACTCAGTGGAGGGAACAGCCCAGGCTCACTCTGCTGTGTTTGGTTTCCTTTTCATACCAGTCACACTGCTGGTTTTGTTACTGTTTAACGTTGTGCCTGTCTTCAACAGGCTCAAGAGCAGCTCCAAGCTGAAGTCCAGAGGTATAAAGCCAAAATAGAAGATCTGGAGAAAACTTTGGCACAGAAAGGGCAGGTAAGCACTTCTTATGTATTTTATTTTCCTATTTTGGATCTTACCTGCTCTGAGTACAAAATACCTAGCACAATTTCGGTATGGACTTCCATGAGATGTCATGTTGCTGTTCAGTAAAGAAGCAGGTCTAGTGAGTTTGGAAGCCTTGCTACAGCTTGGTCAACTAATATGCTGTTATTCTGCAAATGACAGTTTATTTCTGTAGGATTTAAAATCCTGAATGTTATGGCTCCAGTTTTCAAGAAATGTGCTCACCTTGATGGAGTTTGATTACTCTGTAACAGTACTGCTTCATCCAACAGGACTCGCACTGGGTGGAAGACAAACAGCTTTTCATTAAGAGGAACCAAGAGCTTTTAGACAAGGTATGTTCACAAGTTCTGTGTGTTCGCTCTGAAGGATAACCTGGATCCTACAATATGGTTTATGAACATGCAGTCTGGTGTTCATAGGTGTAGTATAAGGATGGAACAGCGTAGATTAATATGGACAGGACAACATATGGAAAGACAAGCCCTCTCCAGCTCTGCCTGGGCCCTGTTGTTGCTGGCAGCTGCCGATCCACCAGCTTTGCTGGTAAGCTCCAGCTGAGAGCTGGGAGCTCTACCCGTTGTTCTGGCTCCGAGGTGTGGACCTTTGTGTTCCAGCAGCGTTGCACTGAAGAGTCTTCTGTTCGTGTGTGCATATATTTGTATGTATGCACTTTTAACCACGGACCGTCAGGGTACAAACGACCTCGACATCGCTGCATATCACCAACAGTAACAGCATCGGCCATACATGTGCCTGGCCAATGGGTTGTATTTAAGTCTGTCTGCTAACTGACAGACCTGCTCGTGTGGAGATGCTTGCCCTGCAGTTTCCACAAATGCTCACGTGGGGTGGGATGGCTGCTGAGGTAACTGCCTCCTCAAAGACAGCACTGTCTCTGCATGCCATCTGTGCTTCATGTACTACACGCTGGGAGTCTCCGATCTAGCCTAAGCTTTTCTCCAAGGCAGGTGCAGCTGTTTCCATGTCATTCCTGGTAGATGTTTATCCTGCCTGTTCCCAGAGTCCTCCAACAATGATGTCTTCAATTCCCTCTGCAGACAATCTATTCAAGTTCTAATGAACTGTAAAGAGCAGTGTGTTTCATAGATTAATCTAATAGCTCACCTGAAACCTCTGTTGAGTTCACTTTCCCACTGATCTTCACTAGGATTGGATTCTTTTAGGAAAAGCTAAGCATTTTATGATGTTTGGGAAGTTGATGAGCAGGAGTTCACCTGTAAAGACTCGCTGAGGTAAAACAGCAAGTCGTGAATCATCTCCAGAGTTCAGATTTTGCACTGCCTTTGCTACGTCAACTAGTACTCACCAAGTGTTCCATGTTTCCTGTAACAGTCACACAAATCCTAAATTTACATATTTCTATTAGATAGAGAAACTGGAAGCAGAAAACAACCGTCTGCAACAGGAGCTGCAGGATGCCCGAGATCAGAATGAGCTGCTGGAGTTCCGCAACCTTGAGCTGGAGGTGATGGTTGAGTTATCTACAGTAGAGCTGGTACCAAATTAAACCAGTGCACTTGCACTGGACATCAACTTTAACCAAGTGTTTACGTAGTGGTAGAGCAGATTGACAAATCAGGCTCGATATTTTCAGTTGTGAGCTGAAGTACATCAGCTCCAATATCCTGGAAGTAGTAAACTCCGTACCTGAGGGGTTCACCTCTCTCTAGGTGCCTAGCATGCCTAGATAACTTGGCTGATTGATGTCAGTGTCTCTTAGTTACCATACCTGCGGAGATGGCTTTTCTAGTACTTTGGAGCAGTCTATTGTCAACATGCTTTGTTCCCATTGTTGGCCTGAAGTCTACTAAATGTTTTCTGGCGTCTTTTCAATTTACTTTCAGGAAAGAGAGAGACGATCCCCACCCTTTAATCTCCAGATTCACCCCTTCTCAGATGGTGTGAGTGCTCTACAGATCTACTGCATGAAGGAAGGGGTTAAGGTAGGTCAGTTTTACAAGGCAGCACTTTAACCACAGGAATGCTGGATGCTGCTCATACAACGCTGCACCTCTGCTGATAACTCCACTAAACTTTAAGCATTTAAACTCAGTCTAATGTAGGAGTGTGTGATGACTGACACAATTGAATTGGACTCATCATTTTCACTATAATGATAAAATCTGGCTCAAAGGCAACTGAAATCAGTGTGATGATTTTCCATGGGATAAAACAAAATGCTTGATTTCAACACGGTTCATAGGAGGGACGAGTGTTGCAGCCGTGACACAAGGTGCATGCCATGCCCTTACCTTATTCTCTCTTTGCAGGATGTCAGCATCCCAGACCTCATAAAGCAGTTGGACATCCTGGGTGACAACGGGGTAAGTTAAAGTGGGAGGTATTTTCCCTTTACAAGCTGCATTTTTGTACAATAGAGTAAGTGAAATCTGTAATTATCATGATTGTTTTCTAAGAAGCTTATTAAACTATATGGTACCAGAGTGTTTACTTCCATAAGTTAAGGATTTGTGAGATTTCAATAGCCAGAGAAACTAGTAATGAAGTAGCAACTTTAGCATCTGGTTTAGCAGACTGGGAAGAATGCCCAAGGGCCACTGATACCTGGAACTGGGCCTGGCTGTACGCAGTCATTCAGGAAACCACGTGAATTAGTTTGACAGTCTGAGCCAACCATCTCTTCATCAGGACTAGGATTCCTCTGCAAACAGTTTAATAAATAGGCAAGAATTATCAAATGCCATGAGGCTTTCTAGTGGGCATTGCTTTAGGCATTTGTGTAAAAGAGATCCTCTATCTCTGGCCACCATTAGATATGTTTTAAGGAAAGTGTATATTAAATAAAAATAAAGGATCATGATCGCCTATTCATGTGCTGGTGTAAATCAGCACTATTTTTACAAAAGCTCTAAGGGAAATTCAGTTTTGTAAAACTAGCATGAAGACAGAAAAATGGGTCTAATTTTAGTTTACATTTCTCATAAGATGCAATGGAATGAAAACATATAGTTAGTCTGTATCGTGCAAGAAGGCAAAAGCAGTATTCTTTTTGATATGTTAACAGATCATGAACGTTGTGATGGGAATAGGATACCCAGTACTACAGGGATCCCTTGAAAATTGTAGACCTAGTCTGTAGCCTAAATTATCTTTAGTCATGCAGGGAACTGCTTCCAATTTTCTTCTTTCCTCTCTTTCTCTTCACAGAATTTAAGAAATGAAGAACAAGTGGCCATAATTCAGGCTTCCACTGTGTTGTCCTTGGCAGAAAAGGTAGATAGTGTGCTTGCTTTCCTCGTGTGTTACCTAAGGCCTCACCTAACACTGGAAATGTTCTGCTCTGTTGTCGTCAATATTGTCATGCTTCCTGGCATAGGAAGTGATTCCCCAGATAAAGTCAGCTGTACCAGCACGCTCCCAAACACCTTGCTAAAGCAGCAAAAATACCCAACTCAGCTGGCCCAAGCTGTGTCCAAACAAGTTTGTGTGCAAACACAAAGAGAATGTCAAATGACAGTTGCAAATGTAAACTAAATGAGAAACCATCAGACATTGAAGCCATAATTAGTTATAGTGTGCGATTGCTAGTCCTGAGATTTCCAAAGCTTCTGCGGGGATCTGGATGCAAAATTTCCACTGAAAGTAAGGGTCTAAGTTCGTTGTTTTGAAGATGGAAGAGAAACCAAGGGTTGGTTAAAATTGCTTTCTGTGGCTCAAATGCAGTACACAACTTTGTCAACAAGACAGCTTCCAAGGATTCTATTCAACAACTCCTCTGCAGAGGGAGTTGCCATCTACCCAGCTAAGCTATTTCTGAGGTGCTAGAGCCCCATTGTAGGCCGTTATCTATGGGATGAAATGGGTTCTGTGTCCAGCCAAGGAAGTGTGATTTTCCATCTTCCAGTGATCTGGTAATGGTGATCCTCTTGCTTCTTCTCTGTCAGCTGCTACTTACAGACATTGTGGCTGGCCTGTCACAGGAAAACAGCCGCGAGATGGGCCCAGAACTAGCAATAGGTTAGGAAAGACAGACTAATAAGATGCTGTAGATGTCCCACGTGCCAATGCCCTTGTGCCCAGGTTACAGCTCTCATTGTCTTTCCCTCAGTGGATCCAGCAGATTGAGGGAGCTGAAGCTGCTCTGCATCAGAAGATGATAGAACTCGAAAGTGATATGGTAAGCAAACTTCCCTTAATACCCGTTTTAGAGGCAAAATACTGAGTGTGTCACATTTACTTGGTGTGCCAAAAGATAACCAAAAGGTCTATTGGCAAATTAAGTATGCAGGCTTTCTCTAATTATTGGTGAATCTGTAAAATTGTTACTAGTCTGGTTCACATGTAACAGCAGGATAACACAGAAATAGTGAAGGTTTAAAAACTATTGAAATGCTAACCAATGCTGACTACTAAATGCAGTCAACAAAGAGGTGATGGATTTAGTTCCACGCAGATCAGCTGTATTACCATGCAAAAGCAATCCATGGCTATTTTCTCTTCCTTCTTTTCTAGCTAAGTCAGATATCAATAACTCTGTAGAGTGTCAGTTGAAGACCAGTCTTCTAGTCCTACCTGAGTCAGATATCTGTAGTTGATTTAATAAAACTTCCCAAAGTATTTTGAGTAATTCATTTTTCTGTCCAAATGATCCTTCATTGTAGGAGCAATTTTGCAAAATAAAAGGTTACTTGGAGGAAGAATTGGACTACAGGAAGCAAGCTCTTGACCAAGCATACATGGTATGTACAAAGGAAATTCTACAGCACATATTGGCCACCACTGTGACAGGACAGACACTCCTGTTGGATCAGGAAGAGAGGTTTTTGCTATTTTCTTAGTATTTTTTAAAATTTATTTGGTTTTTCCCATTCTTCTACTGCACTACCATGCAATCTGCACAGCATCAACTTAACACCCACCTTCCTGATGTCACAAAAAGGCACATTCCCTGAGTTCCGAAATTCTTTTATCAGTTTACAGCAGATATTGCTCAGTAATGTTGGCTTGTCCGACTGGAGTCAGTGCAACCAGCTGGAACTGAGATCTGGAATCTTGGCCATTTTGCACATGTCATAGCAAGAAGAAAATGCTCCATAATAATCAAGAGTTTCTGCTCTAAACATAGCTGTATTAAATTCTGATACATAGGCATGATAACTGGCTGTTCATCATGTTTGGGTGGTCAAGTTAATGAGTACGCTCATTGATAAGCAGGATTAAGAGCAAAGGGTCAAAATTGTAGAACTGGCGAAATGTTCATCTTTACACTTATAAAATAGGTATGAAAATTCTATTCACCTCCTAATCATCTCTGTAACTGCTTAAAAAAAGCCAAAGTGAGGGATTCCAGTGAAATTTAATAATAAAATATTCCTCAGAAAGGAGTTCCTATCCTTTTGTCAGAACACTGAACCATTTTATGAATTCCGTTTTTCACATTTTTGAATGCTTGAGCACAGGGACCACCTCTCATGCAGGCGCCTGAATCTGCCACCCCCCAGTTCCCACTGTTTTTTAAACAATGTTTCATCTCTAATTGGCTTTTGGTATTGCATCAACCAGAGGATCCAGGAGCTTGAGGCCACCTTGTACAATGCTTTGCAGCAAGAAACGGTGATAAAGTTTGGGGAACTACTCACTGAAAAACAACAGGAAGAGCTGAGGACAGCAGTAGAAAAGCTAAGACGTCAGATGCTGAGGAAAAGCAGAGAATATGATTGCCAGATTCTTCAGGAGAGGATGGAGCTTCTCCAGCAGGCTCATCAGGTAAGAAAAAGGAACAATGCACATGTGTAACTACTCAGCTTTGCTGTGTAAGAACGTAAGCTGAGGCTCAAATTTAGGCAAGCTCCAAGTCATGAGGGAGCCTGGCATCTGGTTTTTTTTAGTTGTTTTGTACTTTGAGTCTTTACTGCATGCACAAACACATACAATATTAGCTTGTGGAGGATTGTTTTGGCCAATTTTCAGTCCTAAAATTCCAAACAAAAGTATTTATCCAGAGTTCTGTCCACATGAATCTAGCTTTGTAATAAAAATGGTCATCTCTAGTCATTGGACCGGACATGAGAGGAGCGGTGTCAGCGCTTCTGGCTGTGTTACACAAGGAGAGCTGCCTGCTTTTCCAGACAGCTCAGCTCTGTCTTGCCTCAAAGCGGGCAGTGGTTATGCTTCACTGCTAAGATGCAGTACAACATTTCATGTTTGCCATTTGCTGCTCCACAAGCCGTGAGGTCCCAGAGCAAAATGGCGAATGGTCACAGCACACTGGTCAGTGTGACAGTGACACAGCTAGACACTAAGGCAGATGTTTATGGGAATAGGAGAGAAATCCCATGCGCGGTGGTTAGGGTTTCTGGTTCACAGGAAGACTTTGTTTTCACACTCCTGCCTGGTCCTAAGTTGGAGACTTGAGACTGGCCCCCCCTTACTTCATCTTACCAGGCTTTTCAGTGTGAGGATCTTCCTGATTTTGGCCGTGACTGCTGCCCTAACCAACACTGCCAACCACAGCAGTTCTGGCTTTTCACACAACTCTTAGACAGCCTCCGTTGCAGATTGGGTTGGGAAAGGCTGGGAGGCAAGGAAAGGAAGAGGTAGTGTTTGAAAGCTGCTGTAAGCTCGTTGTCTCATCTGCAGACAATTAGGAGGACAGTCACAGGGGTGCCCTCTGCTCTCTAGGTGCCAGGGCCTCCAAGTGTCTCCTGGTTTGCCCCATCAGATCTCAGCTCTTTGCTGGCCAGCTGTCTTATGCCCTGACCAAATCAAGAAAAGATACTGAGATTCAAGGCCTCAGTTTTCATACTTAGTAGTTCTGTGGGATCTTTCTTCTCAAAGGGCCAAAAGTTTAACTCATGTTACATCATTTTTCTAGAAGTACTTAGCTCAGCTAAAAACATACGCCTTGTTTATAAGTTACATATATCCTGCTCACCACAGAATCAATGTTTTCATAGTATTGTATACATTTATCATTTCAGATCTAATAATAACAACACTTTAATCCTCCTTCAACATGTCAAACTGATAAATGTTAATGAATCATGATATAATCCTAAAGAGTAAGATCTTACACTTTGCATGTTTTTAAACAGGATTAATATAAAATAGATGATATGAAACAGATCCTCTATTGATATTATAATATGAAACAGATGCACTATTAATTTTAATTTCCAGCATTTGAGGATAGTCACATACATGCAATAGCATGTTTTGAGCCGTTGTGGTTAGGCAGCGTTAGTGGATGGAGTCATGGTACTACAGGAGGTTATCCCTGCCAAAGAAATGGGTTTGTTAATTTCTAGGCTTTTGGCACTTGGAACATTAAGCTACTTGTTCAGGGGAGCAGATCTACAGCGAGTTTAGTCTAGATGCTTTCTTTTCTGCTTTTCAGAGGATCCGAGATTTAGAAGATAAAACTGACATCCAGAAGAGGCAGATTAAGGATCTGGAGGAAAAGGTTGGTTCTGTTATGCTTCTGAAGCACGCTGATTAACTTTTTTGAAAGTAATGACCCAGTTCTCTTGAACTACACGACCTTTTTGCTAGGCTGGATCAGCTGGACCTGTTAGTGGTGTTCTACTGTGCTTTCTTTTCAATTTATGTCTCAGTATATACAGACTTGAATCACAGAGTCTCCTCTGCAACATTTCAGTTTAGGAAATGTCACTTTTAATTATGGTGAATGATACTGTACCAAGTGATGAAGCCTTTACTCGGCTGTTAAATGTTGTGTTTGCAGACAGGCAATACTGCCATTAAAGGCAAGGTGAGGCTAGCAAGCAGGAAGGACTGAATGAAATGGAGTCAAGGTTTGAAGACTGTCCTTACCTGGCAGGACTGGGGAACTCAGGTTCTGATGCTGTTCTCTTTACTGAAGCTTGTAATTGACTATGCAATATAAATACCGGGATGTTGCCCTTAAACTGAACCATCACAGAGCTATAAATGCACATTCTTTATATGTACTATATATACACACACACACACTCTTTAAAAACATGTACTGCATTTTTTTTGTGAATAAACCCAAGTCTGTCACGTTGAGTTTTGCTACTTGTAGACAGGTTAGATAGGATTGTGGAAGAAAGATCATAGTGTGGGCAGAGCATACTGTTACCAATAGTGTCTTTTCTAGAAAGGCCAGACTGGTGTAAGGTGCATCCCCCGTGGCAGCCTTGCATCAGGCTTGCATGAGGAAGTACCCATGTCCATGGATAAACTGTAATATGAAATAATGGCTATATTAGTACAACGACAGTAGTGGTTCATAGTTGCAGTTATACCTCAGGCTTTCAATATGGTGCCAGTTGTAATTCATCGTCAAAATTAATGGGATCTGTTTCTAAGCCTGGGAGGTGGTATGGTACTTATAGAACTAACTAGGGAAATACAGTGTTTTCTGAATGCGTGGTTATTCTAATTGTCCTACAGAGTGCAAAAATAATCCTGATGCTTACAATGCCATGACCTTTTATTTTTCACACAATCTTATTTTTCTTCTGCAGTTTCTATTTCTATTCTTGTTCTTCTCTCTTGCCTTTATTCTTTGGCCTTGATGTCAATGTGCCTCTTGGAAAGGTAAGACTATTTTATTTATGTCCTCATAGCTAGCACTTCTTGTGCAGAGCTGAGGATCACATCCTTTTGTATGTCTGGACTGTGTGTCTGTGTATGTGTCTGTCTGGAGTCAGAGAACTGAGCAGGTCGTTCTCAGTTTGGAATAGTTCACACCGGAGGGTTGTCACACTACAGAGTTGCCACAGGGAGTTGCAGTCAGACCAACACCATCCATCATACTCATAAATGGATTGTCAAAGCTTGCTGGTTGATACTGTGCTATTCAGAACTGTAAAAATAGAATTTCACAGTATGAAACAGCCAAAAGAACTGCAGGTGAAATTCACTGTTGATGTTTGCAAAGTGATCAAGATAGAAAACCATTCTAAATCTCCACTGTATACGCACGATGATGGGCTCTGAGCTGGCACTCAGATCAGGAGGTTACAGCAGTAGAGCTGTAGAGCTCAGTGCCCAAAAGTGGGAGAGAGACAAAGGAGGGGCAAGGAAGAATGATCAGCTGCTGAGAGATGGAGACTGAGAGATGGAAGGATTCTTCTGGCTCAGAAAGTGAGACGCTGTTAAAAGAAGGTTTGGGAAAGGTCTAGAAAATTGTCATTGGATAGATGGATGGATAGATTGCTATCACTCACTGTCTCCTCAATTATGATGTAATAAGTTCAAAGTAATCAAAAATTGATTGTTGATGATGTAGGGTGTGAAGAAGTCTTGGCCACAGCATGCTTAGCACCTGAAAGCTGGGAGTTCAGAAAGCAATTTGAAGATGGGGGAATAAATCAGGGAACTATGATGTGCATGGCTGTCACATTTTTCCCTCTGTGCCCAGCCACTCTCAGAACCAGGTTGTTGGGCTAGGAGAATCTTTCTTCAGATTCAGGGTAAGAGAAGAGGAACATAGCCTAGATATTGTTATGTTAAAGATGCAAGGATGTGTAATGACAGATTAAAATTTTCTGATTTGGAGACAGACCCGTAGCATTACATTTCTCACAGTATCTCTTGGCTCTGGCTCGAGCTACATTGATTAAGAAATTCTTCTGCCCAGCACTTGAGGCAAGCTGCGAATAGTGCTGTGTGTGAAGGGTGTTTGGTTGTGCCCTTCCACCATTTGTACTGGCTCAGCCTTTGTTTCCAGATGCAATTCAAGGTTATTGATTATAACTAAGTTGCGTGGGCTCAGTTTGGTGGGTTTTCCTTTTCCCTCTGAGGAAAAGCCCCCTGCTGTGTGCTTAATTTCAGCTGGATCAAGGATTTCTTTTGCAGCTTTGTGCTGATGCAGAGACAACTCTCAGAATTAGCCACATAACGGAATCCACTGCCTCCTTGGCTGGCCCGACTTCAGAATGAGTGTTCTCATGGGCTGAGGCAGCAATGTACAGAGAGGTTGGGCTGACTGGGGAGTGAACCATAGGTAAGAATCAGAGGAACATGGACAGACCAGTGATCATGGCTCTCATAAACAATGGCCAATATCATTGGCCATGGAGTCGCTGCTGTTTAAAACTTAAATAGCCTTGGTCCAGTGAACATTAAACCCATTAAGTTGTGACTGCATACTTGCTAACGTTCCTGCCGCAGGATTTCTGGGAACCATGACACAGCACAGCAGCTGTGAGATGTTTTGAATGGCCATGGCTGGTGAAAATTTGATTTTACAGTTTCTTGCTTATTCATAGTAGGGAAAAAAAATCAGAAAACATTCTGAAACAGTCAAATTATGTATAGGCTAATTTTAAAAAGCAAAGATTCTCACAGTACCGAGTAGCAGCAAATAATTTTGTATGACTTTGTTTTTTACTGTAGTGCAGAATCATAAGTCCAGGGCAAGCAGCCAACCTAGAGGGAGAGTCAAAAAAAAAAAAAAACCAAAAAACTTTGATTTAAGGTGCACCTTGAAAACTCACAGGATCTGATAGTGACATTTGCAAGAGCCTGTGTGCATGAGTTTTTCCCATTTGCCTGTACCGTTGTCCTTTTTTTTTCAGTTTCTATCACAGGTACAATAAAGTCCTTGTGAAGCATATGAGAAAAACTGGGGCAATTTTCTTTATGTACAGTTTGCACCTCTATTTTCCACCTGTAGGGGTATGGAGTTTATTTTCTGTTGAGTATTTGCCTCTTCTGGTACAGCTGCAGAATTTGTAAGAAGCTTATACATTCTAGTTTTACTAGTGATGGTATCAGCTGTGTGGTGGAAGAAAAGTAAGAAACTGGGGGATGGTTCTTATTTCTTTGAAAGTGTGCCTCGAAAGAGATCCCTTGCTCGAGTTAGGTCACCTTGATTAAAAACTACTGAACTACTGCAATTTCCTAATCCCATCTCTTTTAAGGTGGAGAATCCAGTAAAGTCTTTGCGTTCTGAGAAATAAAAATTTAGAATACCACTAATATTAGAACTTATCCAGAAGTGTTGTCTTCCTGATGTCTTAAAATTGCTTTTAGTTTTGAACAGATTATTTTCAGAAGTTTAAATAAAAAGCCTCAGTGGTAGATGCAAATGGCAAAATGATCCACAAAAATGCCTAAAAATTATTTTTGTTTATAGGTAAGACATTTTTCATTAGAAAATAAAAAGGTGATTCACATGAAAAAATTAATTCACCTGTGATTGAACGTGGAATAGGAAATCCCTAGTGCCAGGACAGAAATGTCAGTGTCTGCCTCCTGAGGCTGTGTGCGTGGGTTTGGTATGCCAGCACAGAGGAGAAGGGAAGGCAGACTGAGAATTACAGACATAACATGGGTGAGTCAATTGGCTTTTCAGGAATTACAGCTGTATACCAGTATTTTTTAATTAAGCATTTCCCATAATAGAAAAAAAATATTAATCTGAGATCAGAATTCTAGCAGTGTTGATTAACTCTTTGTCTTGGAGCCTGTCAAAGTATCTCCAGTGCCCTGTAACATTTCAATGCCTGCACGCTAAGGAAAAAAAGAGTTTTAACAGCCTCACAATTAGCTCTGCAATGTATTCAACAGCAGACTGAATTCTTTATTGCAGAGGAGCCATTCCTTCCCCCTTCTCAAAGCAGGAAGGGGAGAAGCACTAGGTAAGAGGAGAAGAATCAGGACCATCAAAAAATACAACAAAACCTCCACATTTGCTGATAAGACTAATGCCCTTTTTGGCCTAATTTGAGGGCAGGTCTTGGTTGGTTAGAAAAGCTAATGATGTGTTTAAGGTCAGAACTCTGCATTCCTCCTAAAATTCTAGCAGATTTATTATTCTTCACTTGCAGTCATTCTTCTACCTGCATGTGGCTGCTGGGTCACATCCAGCACAAGCTCTCTGCTAATTTGATGCACTGAGTAGGGCTAATAGTCAAAGCAAACATAAGCATTCTCCTGGCCCCTTTAGGACTGGCAGGACTGTCACAGCTGCAACAGAACCAGAGCAGCATCGAGGCCAGTTTCATTGCTGGGGTTTTACCTAGATCCCTCAGGAACTGCGTCAGGACTTCACTTCCCCCCCCCCCAGCCCAGTCTCCTTCAATAGGTTTTCTGCTTGTTTTAAACAACATCTCAGATTTATCAGGTGTAAATCTCTTTGGTGTAACTTCACTGAGCCCAGGAAGGCTGCTCTAACTACAGTGCCAACATGAGAAGGGTTCTGCTCGCTGGATTCACTGCTGATCCGTAGAGGCTGGCCCCGGGAGCATACAAGGGCCTCATTCAAATTACTTGTCTCGCTACTCCCCATAGAGAGGACAAGAAGCATCAGAGAGAGATGAAATATCGTTTACAGCCTTGGAGAGCCTGCTGCTGTGTTGTGCCACTCCTGGGACCATCCGGGAGATGAATGATTCTTTTGCCTTTGCCATCCTGCTTTTGCATATTTGGCTATGAATGTCAGGTAGGGAGCAAGAAGATAGATTACTGTGAGCCAGGCAGCAGAAGAAGTAGCCATGACAGTGGTGGAGGCAGTGATGTAGAGAATGTGACATTGATTATTAAAATGGAAGAATCTTAAGGGTGAGGTGTGGGAGGAGATACATAAACTTGATGCTTTTCCAGTGCATCTGCATTTCTGTGAAACCCCTTGAACTGTAAAGGCAGCTGCAGCAGGCCCAGCATCACAGCAAGCATGGTATCTGTGGAGTGTTCTACCAAGGAAAGTCACTCTACAAGTGCAAAGCATCAAGTCTTGTAGCAATTCCTCAAAAACAAGGCAGTGGTAACAGACATTAGCTCCTCATCCCAGCCTGATCCCAGTCTTCACCCCCATCCGTTTCCTTCCAGGGGTGTTTTTCCTCACCCCTCAACACCTGAGGGGAAGTCTCAAGACAGAAGCATGTTGGGAAGATTGAGAGGGATATTAGCAAAGTCATATTTTCTGAGGCTGGAATACATGCAATCAGAGAGAATAACATTGATTTGAGTCCCATTCACTTTAAAAACCACCTGCCTACCCAGGTGACTTTGACACTTGAAGTAACTGAGGAAGGATGAGCATGGTGTGGGGAGTGTGCCGTCAGCATTTCTGCTCTTAGACCTGCTGAGATGCAAATCATCAGGGCGGTCTTTGCAAAACTGCTGTACTTCATTGGATGCAAGTTAACTTTGTTAACCTTATCATAAGCGACTTCAAGCAGGCCCTTGATAAAACAAACAAAAACAAGCTGTGGTACAGCTTGTACTCATCCTTGAAATGTACCTAGGGAGCTGTTTGACGATGAAAGCTCTTTGGTTTTCTTCAGGCCATGCTGCAGATTATCCTTTACTGACCTTTTAACTAGCTGAGAGCAAACCTCAAAGCAATTGCAGATGATACTTTCTGGTTTCTTTTTGTCCCATAGTGAGCACAGCACTCACCACTGTACTTTCAGATACGGCGGGACAAGCGTGAATGCAACCATGTGCCGCAATATATAGTATCCAGACCAGAAGCTCCCTAATTCCCATTTATGTGGGATTCTCCCATCTGCCTATTTTCTGTGCTTGTGATATACACATTCACTTATTTGTGATCACACAAGGAGGTCTGGTCTGCATGGATTTTACGCTCAGTGAATTTTACCATGTAGGCTTGAATGCTGAGAGAACAAATACAGAATTTGCCCTTTTGTTCCTGGTTTTAAACCTGAGAACCTCCATAGGTTGGGAAGGCTTCCTTGGAACAGGAGCAGTCTCATTGCTGCATTAGTCAAAATTCTGAGGTTGCCCTGACACCACAAGCATATCACCTGCTGTCATGTCTCCTGTCACTGCTGAATTTTAGGCAGCTGTGGTTCAAGAGTTATTGAAATTGGTGCATAACTATTCATCTGAAGATGCCCATGGGGACTCTTGTGGACCAGAGGGCTGTACTTTGTAGGGTTAAATGGACAGGCTTGGCAAAATACCCAGAATTTTCACAAATGCCTTTAATATGGACAAACAAACAGTTTAACGCTGGTAACTGTAACAACAGACCTTTTCAACTTCCCGATTGATAGACTGCATCTTGCCAGCTGGGACAGGTAGGTAGAGGAGCTTGCCACTTACCTGATAGAGATGTTCTTCTTTTATTTATTTTTAGAGTGCCCGACCACACGGATGAGTCCCCCACAAGTCCTTATAAAGGCAAATGCTTCCACCCCCAGACGAAGAGAACATTGTTTACACCTATTTTAAAAAGTATAAAAATGAACAACTTGTAGCCAAGACTGCAACCACCTTGTATTTTAAAGCCATCACTCAAGATTTGTTTCTTGACAGTTCCTGTCTAAAGCTATGATATATGCTGCATCTAATGAAATTCTCCATGTTGAAATTACAAAAGGGGAAGAAAAGTAAACTGTGAACCTACATCACTTAGGAAGAACTTAAAGGGAAGGAACCACTTCCAGGTGGTCAAGTTAGTGTGTCTTGGGCATGGAACCAAAGTTACAACAGAAGAATCTATCCCTGCTGTGCAGGGCAGTTGTTTAAGTGTGTGACACTGTCATCCCACAAATGGGTCAAAAGTCAACAGGACACAGCAGGAGAAACACTTACGAGCCGTGGAGAGATGCTGACAACAAAGCATTCGGTTTGAATTGTCTGGCTGTCTCGCTGCAGGGACTCCTCCTCTCCCTCTTTGGTTTTAACCTCAGGAACAAATGACAGCTGCGATGTGGGGGGAAGAAAGGAAAAATGCGTTCTAGTTTATTGCAGGCAGCGTGGGACAGGGCACCACGTCTTGGTGCCTGAGATTGTAACCAAGCACCACTCTACGTGGCAGAGGAAGGGAAAAAGAGGGTGTCTTGCGTAAGGAGGATTTCCGACGGAGTTGTAGCCTTACCTCTCTTCCCCCTCTCTCCATGAAGAACAGCCTGTCTGTTGTCAGATGCTTTTCATACTCTTTCAAGACTGCCACTGAGATAATTACTACACTTTGTTTTACTATTTAAATAATACACTGAGGATCACTGGATTGGACCTACAAATAGCTTCTGAAGAAGAAAATATGTTGGAGGACAGAGGGGAAAAAGCCAACCCCCTTGTCCATGTGGTATAAGCCACAAAGCATCAGCTTCCAACTATTTTGGTGCAGCTTGGAACAAATGTTTTCGTTTGGCTTGTCAAACTGACTTTGTTAGCTGGCTTCCCGATCAATGACACATATACCAAAAATGGGGAAAAGCTCTGTGAACACATCCTTATTAGAAGTAAGAAGAAGCCTCACTAGTCTGTTTAGATCTTCCACAGTAAAGAATAACTAGAAGTAGTTTGCATTTCAAAGCATTGCTTACCTCTCCAGTCACAAAGCCTGGAACCCAGTCCTGGTGTCTCCCTGAGGTGTCCCAGGTCCATGCCCCCCGTAGTCAGTAAGAAACAACCCCTGAGGAATGTCACGTCTGTAGCAAACATTGTGAAGGTCCCGTGCCTGCTGGGATGGGCGCCAGCTGCACCCATCTTCCTGTTCCTCACCGATGTGCTCTATGAACCAGGCATGACAATGCACTTCTCTGCGCCTCTGTTCTCATTTCCCTGGAAATGTAGTTGTGCCTGTGTTGACTTCAGGTTCCTGTGGCAAGCCTCTTCTTTGAGCTGCGTCTTCCACGATGGAGCCTTAATCTTACCTGGGAGAAACGGCTGTCTGTATTACAAAACAGAACAATAAGGGCCAGAATATAGCCTGTGCATTACTTCAACCTTCAAAACAGGGCTCACGTGTACCATCATCTTACGCACACAGACTCTGCCCATCGGAAGCTTTAAAAGTGCTTTACAAAGAGTCTCTCCTTTGTTTGCTTGTTTATTTTCACAGGTGAAGCAACTGAGGCACAAAGCAGCGAAGTAACTTGCCACAGCAAGGCAGCAGGTCAAAAGCAGTTCCTCAGCCGTAACAGGATGGAGTTCCTCTAGTATTGAGGATGCTTGCTCCTCACAGATATTTTATGGCCAGAATAGCTTTTAATCATTAATGTCCATTGACCCAACTGGATTGCAGTGCTGGGCTCCATTTCTCCACAACAACTCCTAACACGCTCATCTCTTGCATGCCCTGAGATTGTGTTAAACCTTCCATCAAAGCTTAGAAGCTATTAGCAAGTGATTTTTTTTTTTTTTCCTGCTCCTTAAAATTAATTTAAATTACAGAATGACCACATCTTCTTGAAGCACTCTGTTTCAGTCAAGGGGTTTACTGAATTCTGCACCAGCTGTGTGTTTGTTGGTTCACTTTTTCAAAGAACAGGCTTGTAGGCAGATGTTAAATGAACACAGGTATGTTGCATGCTCTTTGTTCAAATTCTTTTTCCCCTGCAGAAGAGTCTGTTGATAAGGTTGGCCCAAACCTACATGTGCTTTCCAAGGGTGTTGCCAGCAGTTCAGCCCTGAAGCTCTGGAGTCAGGCCCTTTGAGACTCTCATCCCACACCTGTAACACCTTTAGATCACTAAACAACTTTACACACCTTGTTAGCTGCAAAACGCGGGGTTTCCACTCTGCTTATTCCCTCTTCCCCCTCTCGCTCCTTTTTCCCCTGTAGCAGCACCAGTCCATTTCATAGCCTTTCGCTGCAGTGTCCTGCTAGTAAACACAGGCCAGAAGCTGTTCTCCCTTGCTTTATGGCCAGCAATTAAACCACTGTGCTCTTCCTGCAGAAGAATGAGCAGCATCCATTTTCTATGATGGTGCAAGAACTTGTGCCTATGCTTTGGCCAAAAAAAAAAAAAAAAGGAGGCCTAGAAATGTTTCTTTCAGGTGATCATAGGGAAGGTTCATGGCACAGATGGAAATGCGTGGTTTCAGAACACACCTGACTGACCTTGTGGCAGAGGCTTCATCACTGAGGCTCTCTGTGCCATGGTGTGCACAGCTTACTTCATTTATCTTTTTTTTTTTGCCAAATTTCCCCTCCCTTCCTTCTCTGTACACATATGCCTGCAGGTGCTGCATGCCCCAGGGCTCCGGGTGGGCTGGGGGTGGTAGACAGTCCATAACTTGGTCTGTAGACTTCTAAAAGGTTGTGGTTTCCCTCCAGAGAGCTGCACAACAGCTGCTTTACTCCCCTTGCAGCGTGACACAAGCCATGCCTAAAACACACTTGCTGGTATGAGTAACGCAAACTTTCTGCTGTCAGCTAGATCAAAATGAGTTTGACATTTGTGTATATATATATACATGTATCTATATATAGTATATATGTATATGTACATATATATGCATCTATTCCCTGTTGTATATAGTAAATCGTTGCTATAGCTTATGAAAGTGTACTTCCAACCTAGGTACGGGGGACCGAATCTAGACTTGTTTAGCTGCCACAACTGGTACCCTCCTCGTGGTTTAGTTTCACATCTCATGGGCAACTCGGTTTGGATCAGTTTCCTGGGGTCTGTCCCCTTCTCTGTCCTGAAGCTGTTTATCCAGGGCTTTCTGCTGTTCC